>JBBPBX010030205.1:0-11094 GCA_038048925.1 Garcialebias charrua
TTAGGGAGGCCAGACTGAGATGGTTTGGACATGTCCAGAGGAGGGACAGTGGGTATATTGGTAGAAGGATGTTAGAAATGCAGCTGCCAGGAAAAAGACACAGAGGAAGGCAAAAGAGGAGATATATGGATGCAGTTAGAGAGGACATGAAGGTAGTTGGAGTGAGGACAGAGGATGCAGAGGACAGAGTGAGGTGGAGGAGGATGACTCGCTGTGGTGACCCCTGAAAAGGGAAAAGCCGAAAGAAGAATATACTAAATTTCTATCAAGAACATGAGTTTTAAAGGACAAAGAAATAGTAAATAAGCTTTTCTGATTTCTACTCTCTTGAATTTTTGTGATTCTTCTCCTGACACCCTGTGTTAATGCCAAAGCAGAGGGTGAGACCTTCTGCTGAATAACCTCATATCGCTATTACGATCAGTAAGGGTGCTAAAGAAAAAAAATCTCCCAAACCGCACATGTTCTGATAGAAAACAAGATATATTGAAACTCAAAGCCAAACTGAATAAAACATGAATCTTACCATGTTCAGCAACAGAAGCCCCCGTGGTCAAGGCCATCACATATCAAAAGATAATTTGTCAGCCAATAGTCGAATAAAAGCATTTAAAGTCAAACAAACTAGTGTGCATCTATAGTTTAAATAATGACCCATTTCTTAACAGTTGGGTTTGTTGCAGTACCATATCTGTTCAACATTTTCACAATGAACCAGACACCAAAAGAGTTCAGCTGTGTGGGAGAAACCAGTATCAGAGAATGTTGCCGCTACTATAACCTCAAATATAAAAAAAACAATATTGTGAAACAAAATAATTCAAATGATGAGGCAATCAATTCTGAAACAAAGGTTGGTTTAAGCATTTTCTGTAGCAATCACCAAAAATACTTTGTATAGGTAGAAATGATTCTAACTCTCAGAGTTCTATCAACCTAATTCCACTGAGAAGTTTCCAACACTAAATTGTTCTGTGTGTTGGAAAAATGTGAAAACCTTGGGCTTCAGGCGTCCTTGTACCAGAGGGATAAATAATAAGAAAGAGGAGAGTTTGAGAGGCTTCACAAGGCAAACACTTTAACTAAAAGGTGGCGGGTGTTCACATGTGTAAACAGGTGTGAGGGCCGGAGGGCCTGGAACCACTTTTGGGCAAGGCTCAAGAGAAAAAACAACCACCTCACAACTCCATCAGAGAAATCAAATGCATGGACAGAAAAAGAAAGGAAATTAAAATATGAAAAGCAAAAACATCTAAAAGCTCCACATCCTGACAGTTATAGCCTCTGATCAGAGCCAACATGTTTATTTCTGAGCAGTTTAACTTAGTTTATAAAAATCCTTTGTTTTGCTCTGGGCCCAAGCTGAAACCTCAACAAATGTATAATCATCTATCCTGATGACACTGAACAGCGTGCATACGTGCCACCGTACATGTCGCATCAATCCAAATATGTCTAATAAAGTGGAAACAAATATAAATAAGTCTCTTCACCGTATAAGTCGCATCTATCATGCATCACTGCTGACCTGGAAGCGTGGGCTAGCGTTGTGCCAAAAATCTATTGGCTGCCAAATGGCAGCCGTGGTAGCGTGCACAGGAGGACTTTAACAAGAATTTAACAAGATTAACACTTAAAAACCATTGTTTGCTTGAAATTATAGCAAAGGCGTGTCTCAGATGAACTTTTCCTTAATAAATGCACTTTAACGGTCAAATTAGCTGCATTTCACCTGAGCAGCACGGTGAAATGCAGCTGGTTTGACGTTTGCTCCAGGAGTTCCAGAGTGAGACGAAGATGGCTTTGTATGGCAAGCCAAATGACTCATTAATAGTCACTTTTACCTATTAATGAGACACTTGGATTGCCATATAAATTGAGGGCCCTATAGTGGCTGAAAATGGTAGCATTCAATGCAAGAAAGTTCATGCTCAAGAATATTTTCCAATGTCAGAATGAATGAAATCATCAGGGGCCTCATGTACAAAGACTTGCGTGGATTTCTTACTGAAAAGTGACGTACGGACAAATCCAGAAAAGTGTCTACGCACAAAAAAATCCGGATTTATCAAACCCTGCGTACACCTGAATCCACGCACATTCCTTTTGTACATCACGATGAACGTGGAACTGAGCGCACATGAGAGAGTGGCCGACTCCGCCTTTGACACGCCTCCGTATGAATATGCAAAGTCATTCAAATATGCCATGCACGACAGGAATGTCGTCTCTGCTCCATTGCAAATCATGTCGGAACGTGGAAAAAAGAGGAACTTCACGGACTGTGAACAGGAATCACTTCTGAGTGAGGCAGAGAAGCACGGAAAAAGGTTTTATTCGGCACGCCTAGCGCAAAACATACCATCCACTTTTAAACAAGAAGTTGACCCATCTGCTCTAACATGCCTGTATAGGTTAGTGGTGAGCGCGCCCGCCCTTCGTCCCAAAGGTCGTGAGATCGACTCCCCCTTGGTACAACGTTTTTTTTTTCATTCCAGATTTAAAGAACACAGGAAAACTATTTAATAAAACAACAAGAAATAGAACAATACATGAAATGAAAGGAAGCAGACGATTTCTTGTTTTGTAAATAGTTTTCATGTGTATTTAAATCTGGAACGAAAAAAAAAAAAGAGAAACGTTGTACCATGCGAGATTCGAACTCATGACCTTTGGAACTAAAGGCAACCGCGCTACACACTGACCTAAACGTAGGCGTGTTGGTACAGCTTGGTTAACTTCTTATTTAAAGAAATCACATCTCATTGTTGTCAATATCGTTGCCACTATTTGGCGCATGCTTTTATATCCACTCATCTAATTGCGTCCATGTGGATGTAATAATTGTTAATCATGTGTGTTTGGTGGGATTTATGATTATTTTCATATCATGGACACAGTTTCTCTGAATAACCTGTAAGTGTCGCCAAAGGAAATATAACCACAGAAACGTGCGTACGCAAGCAGGGGAGCAGCCGTGGATTTGTACGTGGATGCGCAGATATTCCCGTTCATATCAGATTTGATACATACGCCACTTTGCGTGGAAAGTGACGTGCGCAATGTTTTTGTGCTTGCGCACGGTTGATACATGAGTCCCCAGATCACAGCCAAAAATTGGAGGAAAAAATGTATATTAGTCGCTTCGTTGCACAAGTCACAGCACTTGCAAATTTATCAGAGCCCGTCAGAGTCAGAGTCAGTGAGTGAAATTTATTTGTCACACACACTACACGTGATACATGAGGTGGGATGAAACTATGTACACAGGGTCCCAGTTACATCCAACAAAAACACAAATTGTAAAGAAAAACAGTATGATCCGAGTGATGAAGTAAGAATATACTACATTTACTAAACTAAGAATACAATAAGCACTAATGGTACAAAAACAATGCATCAAAACAACAGCAGCACGAACATGAGTCTGTATGATGCAAAAAAGGTGTGACTTATACAGCAAAATATATGGTAATAAAAACACCACAATCTGCTAAACTGTCAAGTTTATTATGTTATCTTAAGTAGCCAACATCATTCCTGTTTATAAGATAGAAATCAATCATAAAACACGTTCTAATTTTTTTCATGTTTTCAACAAATTAAAAAAAGATAATTTCTTAAGCTCCAACTCATGTGCATATGCCAACCTCTTATCTTCATGTTCATGTGCTAACCTCTTTTCTTCCTGTGCTAACTTCTTTTCCTCATGTTCACGTGCTAACCTCTTTTCTTCAAATTCATGTTCACGTGCTAATCTCCTGTCTTCCTGTTCAAGTTCACGTGCTAACCTCTCTTCCTGTTCATGTGCCAGCCGTAACTTTTCCAACTCAAACTTCATTTCAACCTCAGATCTTTTAAATTGAAACATTAATTGAGAATCTTGAGTTACGGTTGGATCCAAAGATTCCTCATCCGACTTAGAGGCACCAGTTAACGGATCTGCACCACCGGAAGTCATGTCTGTTATATCAGCATCTGAAAGAGAAATAGTAAAGACATTCAATTTTACAAGATTGTCTTTTAAAAAACTCTTTAGCTGGGGTAACCTCAATCCTTTTGCAGCTTCAAAATCAATTTTAAAGTGTTCAGCTACCTGACGAATCTGCTCCTTAGTGAGCTTTTCCAAAAGTTCTAAAGTTGGGGAAGCCAAAAAAGAACTCACAATATCCATTTTAACAAACCAAATTCCAACAGCTAGTCAGATACCATATACCAAATTTTACCAAATTCTTTGTCCAACCACTATAAAGAAATGCATGACTGGTGCAAACATATGGCAAATCTCCATTTTCCTACAGCTAACTAAGTGAAAAAAACTAACTAACCTTAGCCTAGTCTTCAGGCCTTCCTCCAAGAGCCAAGGTAGCCAAAGCAGTTGAAGCACCAAAATGCCACTGGCAGCAAATCCCTCCAGGCCAAAACCTCTCAGGCAGCAACCAGGGCGGTGCCCTCAGCCCAGAATCCAGCCCAAAAATAACAAACAAAAACAAAAAACAGGGTCGACTAAAAATGGAGTAGCCAAAACAACAAACACCAGTCAGCACTCACATATTTAAAGTACAGTAACTTCAGTGAGTGATTTAAATTAAGCTATTGCTTCTTGCAATAAATGGCCTTTAATTTTAAACAACTTTGACCTCATGCCAGATATGAGCGGGGATAGTGTACGAAAGTTCAAGAATCTAATACATTTTCACACTTCATCAACTAGAACTCTACTATGAATCAGATGCATGTGATAACCAGAGCCATTTGTACTTTGTACTTTAAAAGTGTCCCTGTTCTCTGTATGCATCAACCGAAGGATGTTTGGAGTGAGACAGTGGCTTTTCCTGTGGATTCGGAGCAGAATAGACAGCGGATAATGACATGGGAAATAGAAGCAGGGCACATTAAATGCCACAATCAGCCTTCAGGATGGTATAAAGTATCCTCTGTTGCTGGACCTGTTAGGAGACGAGCATGTCTCATTGGGGTTGTGAGAAAATAAGGAAGCCTGATGGAAAGATGGAGAAGAAAAGTGAGCGAGTCACTTTGAGCATTCATGTGCATGTCTGAATTGTCTGAGTGTGCTTGAGTGTGTCCTGCCTACGTCCATCTCCCAAATCTCTGTGTGCTTCTAATTCAGAATGACCTCTCCATTGTTGGGGGCGCAGATGAGCCGGCTGTAGTGCGACACTGACTGAATGGAGTCCACTAAAGCTGCCTCTGTTTTCTCCACTATTCCCTTGGCTGTCTCACCTCATTCCCATCCCAGTGTATTGTTACAGCAGAGGTGCACACTCACATGCACATGCTCACTTTTAGAGCCTAAGGCAAAGAAAGGGGCAGAGAGAGGGGTCTCACTTTATTGCTCTGATCAAAACATTCATCCACCCTATCCGCCCCCTCTCTCTCCTTTTATTACCCTCTTCTTATTAAAGCATTCCCATCCTATGTCAGATGGCTCTATCCATTGCTTTTACCTTGCCCCGCATTCTGAGCATGAAGTACACAAAGAATCCCTCACACACACAAATATAATTTTTTGTTAAATGTCTGCGTAAAAGACACTGAACGTCTCTTTAACCGGTAGACTGGTTAGATAGAAGTCAGAATGCAAAACGAACTGTTTTAACGAGCTAACCTTGAGTGAAATAAAACACAAATCTATCTGTTTACAATAAAAGAAGGTTTCTCTTTTTTTGGAAATAGGTCAGAAAGCTACAATTAGACTTCTAAAGATGTGTTGCCTCATGTACTTGTCAGCTCTTCTAGATGTTTTGGCAAATAAAAAGCATCTTTATTGTTACTGTCTTGAGGAAAGTAGAAAATAAATAAAATGGGGAGTGTGCTGAGAAAGCATAAAATTAGACTCAGGGGTTTAAAGGCTCTGCATTTGAGGTATTCTGTAATCTAATTACCCGGGAAAGAACATAAACTACTTTAGGGTACTTCCGGCGCAGATGTTTGTGAACATGTCGACATACACACAACGCATTGCACTTCAAAGACTCTTGTTCCCAATGAAAGAATATGATTTGTGCCACGTGTGCCGATTTAAATGCATAAGCTATCCAAACTTCAAAACACATAAGGACACAAACGTAAGAAATTAATTTCCTGATAACAAAGAGTTGGTGCCTATCTCTAGAGTTTGAGGGAGCAGCGGGTTCGGATGTTGTCAGTCCAGGGATGGTGAGGTGAGAGGTAGGTTATAACCTGGACAGGTGTCAAATCCCCACAGAGACACAAAGACAAATGAAACAAACAACTGTTCCCTCTCTCACTCACACCTAGGGCCAATTTAGAGTTAATAATTAGACTAACATGCATGTTTTTGGACGGTGAGATGAAACCTACGTGTATGAAAAGAACATGCAATCTTCACACAGAAGGGCACCAGGCAGAGATTTCTAAAAAGCATTATTTTTTGTTGTGTTTGTATAACACTAAATATTGAGCTTTTCAGAAACCATCATTTTTGAACTTTTTTATGCACACATTATGTTTCAATGCTGTTGCTGAGAACCCAATGATGCAGGCAGGCACAGGGGACTCATGGGATAAAATAAGAATAACGTTTATTAACAAAAATAACAAGCTGACGAGGCAGCAAAACTTACAGAGGACATGATGAACGAAGAGACACAGAGGGAGACAGAACCAGACACCATGAAACGAATAATGCCCGGACAAGAAATTACACAGGGACGCAGGCTTGTACGGTACACACACACAGACACACATCCGCACACACACACACACACTGATTACAAACAAGGACAAACAGCTGGGAGAGACAACAGGTGGACGGCAGAAGCTAATAACATGAGGGAACAACATGATGACAGGTAACAGACCACACGAGGGAGACAAAATCCTCACATCATGCCCATAAAACTGCAACAACAATGGAGCCATTTTATTGGTTTTCTACATGTGCCTTTCTTCAACCTGATCCAGTGGCCATTGAACTTTCATTGTGCGCTGCAATGGTTAACACCTGAAGAAAATTATGTTAAATGCATTTTTAGAAAAGTGCGACATAGCCCGCATTTTAACATAAAAGATTGTTCTACACTTTAAATCAAAATGCCTTTCATTAAATAGGCCTATCAGATAAAACATTTCTGAGGTCTTTTACCTTAAAATCATTGTATCAAATGCCAATCTGTGGCAGCCTTAAAACATACATAGGATCTTTATGGTAAAACAACACGTTGATTACTTGAGTACCTCAAAACTCAACATTTGGGTTAACATTATCAACTACCAACCATGTTTCAACATGGACATCACCACCCCTCTGGCAAACAGGGTTTAACTCAAGCTATGTTTGATAAAGTTGTGGGCCCACAAGTTGTGTAACAATATGTTATGCCCACAAGGAAAATAGAATATTGATAGGACACAAGACAACAAGAAAGTTTAAAAAAAGTTTTATTTTTGTTTAACTCCTGGAGGCTGCGGGCCTGTTTCATGCAGCCAGCTCCTTTCTGGGGAGAAAAAAAAAACAGGATTTCACCCTCAGGTTCCCCGTGTCCCAAACAAAAACAAAGTACAAACAAATGTTGGACCTGGTGAGCCGGCTAAAACGAATAAAACAACACCGGAAGGGGGCCAACCCCTGTAGGGTCTCGAAGCCTCTCCCAGCATCGGACTACTTGTTTAAACACCCAGCTATGGGCCACAACAGTCTCTGATTTCTCATTACTTCAACCCAATTCAGTATCTCGTCCACCCTATTTTTTAAGAAATTGTGTTAAGATCAATCTAATTTGAATAATTTCTATTTTGTGGTCAGTCATCTGTGCTCTAATCAAGACCAACCCTAGAGTTTCTAGTGTTGCTTGCATTAAGAAGATTAAATGTCCCGTACATATTTTAATCTAAAAGAACTACAAAACTCGAGGAACAAGACAGGCAACAATGCTAATTTTATAGAGAACAAGCAGTATGCCAATGTGAATAAATGTACAACATTCCTCATTCAGAGGTATGGTATTTGTTGTTCTGCTTGTCCAAGGCAGTGCAGAGTGATTGATCCTGGTGAGTGGAGGGAGCAATTTATCCACAACCAACCAGATAATGGCAAGCCCCAATCACAGGATGAAACTCTTTTTTTAAAACCATATAAAAACAAGAAAGCTTTCCTCAAAAGATTAGGGCAGCCAGTGTAAACCTATGTGGCGGCAGCCATCTGGTATTTTGATGTGGCAACCCAGTTAGTGACCTTTCTTATGTCGAGATGTAGTCAAACACCAAAATTGAAGTTGGTACCTCACTTTCCGTAATTTTAGGACATAAAAGCTGCTACTTTTTTCACATGCTTTGAACACCGGGGCTTATACAATGCTGTGGCTAATTTATGTATTTTTTTTTTTGACGAGCTTCTTGTCGTCAAAATATATTAGCCTCGTCAGTGGTAGGTGCTCAACTAGCTGCCCAACACACATCTCTTGGTGGTGGTCTGAGCAGGGGGGTTTCCTCGTTACTCAAATGAGACTGCCTGCATAAATATTGTAAAGGTAAAAAAAAAGAAAAGAAATTGATCAATGAACTTACTGAACAGGTCACAGTAGACAAATGAAACTTTGTTTCAACCCCCTCCCTGTTGTGTAAAACAAAGTATTTGCAACCATTTGAAAAAAACTGTGCATCGTAAATCTGCGATAAATGTCTTTTCCTGTTTGTTTTTTTTACCAGCTGTGTTACAGGCAATGTTCTGAAATAATAATAATAATAATAATAATAATAATAATAATAATAATAATAATAATAATAATAATAATAATAATAATAATGATGATAATCAGACTGACAAAGTCTTTTGGATAAAAGATGAACATTTCAACAAGAAAAATCCATCCAGAGGACCTGACTTTATTTTTTTTACATAGCAATCAGTGACTTTTCCGAGTAGTCTACTGTACTGTATTTATCATTTTTTAAACCAGCTGTGTTAAAGGCATTGTTCAGACAAAAACATTTACTGTACGTACTTTGTATTTGTGTATGTTACTGGTATGTAATTAATTAAAAGTTTTTAAAAAAAATTCTGTTTAAATATCTCATGTTACAATGTGGACACCTGCGACTTATAGACAAGCGCGGCCTATACATACCGGTATGTACTTTTATTTTTCCTTTTTAAATGTAGTGGGTGCGGCTTATTATGTTCACTACATGCACAGACAGACAAATGGATAGACTATTTCCAATTCCTCCTCTTCACTCTATAATGTGAGACAATAACTGAATTCTGGGTGTACTGTGACAGGTCATTGTACATTTTTATGAAAGAAATACTAAACTAGCACAGCCTTAGAACTCTGATATGATATAATGGCTAGAGTAAGTTATTAAGATCTCTATACTTCCAATATTTTTCCTTAAATAAGGTTTGATCATTATTTATTTACTGCCAGTAATTTAGACTCCACAGCATGTTATATAAGCTCGGTGCCAACTTTAACAGCTCTATGGGCTTAAACACAGCTGCTCACTGGGATTATGGAGCTGCTCACAAATACACACCCTTTTTATCAACACATTCTGCTCTCCACTCAAACAGCAAGCAGGCAGAATTAAGATAGGTGCCTGTTTTGGCTAATCTTATCATACAGCACAGATTTGTATTGTAGACACATCTGGTCTGCCTATAAAAATCCCTCCCACACAGTTTGTCTGAGTCACACAGACAGGTTGGATGGTCCAAATGCAAAAAAAAAAAAGGGGGGGGGGGTTTCGATAAAAGAGGAGCTTATTGATCTCGTAAACATATCCTTATGGATTTTTATAGATCACCTAAATCAGAATCTACCCAGATATATAGACATATATAGGTGCCTCAGATTTAGAGTTACAGTATATAAATTAGAAAAAAATGTTTTATCCTAAATCAGAAGCTGTCATTGTGTTATCTCTAATGAAATTTGCTTTTTCCATAAATGCTCTAAACACTGGGACTTAGCTGTCTGCTTGACTGAATTATCCACCAGATTTTCAAAAGTAAGCCAGCCTACATAATAGCTGTATAATGAAGATTGAATATATATATGTTTATATATATATATATAATTTATTTGTTTATTTTTGTGTATGACTTATGACTTAGTCCATACCATATAGTTTCAAAACTTACTACTTAAATACTGCAGCGTGTATTTTCCTGTGAAGTAAAATAAAGTACTGAGTGGCTGAAAAAAAATCAGAAGACATCAATA
Organism: Garcialebias charrua; assembly: GCA_038048925.1. Lineage (NCBI taxonomy): Eukaryota > Metazoa > Chordata > Actinopteri > Cyprinodontiformes > Rivulidae > Garcialebias > Garcialebias charrua. Next base: position 10,212 of record JBBPBX010030205.1, read on the forward strand.
CCTAACTTTAGTTGTTTTTAGCAGCGTTAATTTTACCCTCTTGAAAGTCTTTAAAATTACGCTCTGGCAACACTGTGAAATGAGCATCCCAATCATTTCCTGGTTACTTATCATTTTGACATGTTATGAAGTGACACATGGTTGACTGGCTCAAGATCACAGGATTTTCTCATTTGGGTGGTAGACGTTGAATGGGGTCATGGGATCCGTCACAGATGGTGCAGATGGGGCACACTTCACCCCCTTCCTGTGGCTAAACCTTGTATCCCCATGCGTGACCTTGCTGTTCTGGTTTCCAACCCCATGAATGTGGCCTGAAATATATCTGTAATGAAAAACATTGTCACATGAATCTGAATGTTTGATTGTGTTGTACACAAGACTAGATACAAGAAAAAAGAAAGAAACTTGCTAAATAAATTTTCAAAGATGCCAATGATGGTAAATGGACTGTACTTACCGTATATAGTGCCTTTCTATCTTATCAAGATACTCAGAGTACTTTACAACACAATCTGTTTCCTCATTTACCCATTCATACAGCACTCTACTAGATCGGTACAAAGAATTATCAGAGCTTTATCACATTCATACACCGATGGGACACACATCGGAGGCAATGAGGGATTCAGTGTCTTGCCCAGGAACACTTCAATATGTAACTGCTGGAGGAACCGAACCCACAACTCTTGCATTGGAGGACGACTGCTCTAGCCTCTCAAGCACAGCTGCCTGAACCTAAAACTCCAACATCTATCAACTTTCTTCTCCAAATAGTAATGTGGGATATATTCTTGTGAACAGATATCTATATCTATCTATCTATCTATCTATCTATCTATCTATCTATCTATCTATCTATCTATCTATCTATCTATCTATC
>JBBPBX010030205.1:16212-35341 GCA_038048925.1 Garcialebias charrua
TGTATATGTATGTATGTCTGTATGTATGTATGAAATATTCTATATTTTTGCTGGACTATAGCAATTGTTTATTACTGGATGTCAAAAAAACTTTTTTAAAAAGTTGTCAGTTTGTCCAAAATGCTACTGTCAGAGTGTTAATGGGAGTTGATAAGAAAGATAATATCCCTCCAGTTTTCGTTTCTCTTCACTGGCTCCCTTTCAAATCCAGAATTGAATTCAAAATCTTACTTCTAATATTCAAAGCTCTCAACAACCTAGCTCTATCTTATTCGAGATCTTATTGTTCCATATTTTCCTAATAGAGCACTTCATTCTCAGACTGCAGGTTTACTCGCAGTCCCTAGAGTTTCCAAAAGCAGAATGGGAGGCACGTCTTTTGTTATCAGGCTCCTCTCTTGTGGAACCAACTTCCACTTTCTGTCTGTGAGGCTGACACATTGTCTATTTTTAAAATTTGGCTTAAGTCTTTCCTTTTGATGTATCCTATAGTTAGGGTTGGCTTGAGTTTCCTGAGATATCTTAGTTACGCTGCTATAGGCTTAGACAGCTGTAGGACAAAGTGACACAATTTCCTCACACTGTTGCTGTCTTTATTTACTTGACCTGTTTTTATTTGTAATTATTTCTATATTTACGTGATTTTTTTTGTCTTTCCTCCTATAGAAAGTACACGTGGACCTGTCATTCTGTGTTGATCTGTTTCTACTTCCTGTTTCTCTCAAACCCAGCCTGTCGAAGCAGATGGCCACTCATCCTGAGCCTGGTTCTGCTGGAGGTTTCTTCCTGTTAAAGGGAGTTCCCTTTCAGTCACGTCTCTCGGTGCAACATATGCAATGGGAATTGCACCCCCGCGCGATTACCTTAACCCTTAGATGCATAAGTGGGGTCAAAAATGACCCCGAGGGTTGTTATTCTTCAAAATCTCTGAAACCAAAAGTTTTTACTCTTCCATATTCCAGGTATTCCTCATAAAACATGTTTGTGACTTCAAGCCATTTGAATTTTTTTAAATGTTTTTATACATTTTCAGAAATTGCAGTTTTTGTGTCACTACCCCAGTTTTTCATGAGTGGGGTCAAAAATGACCCCAAGCATTTCCAATGGAATCTCAAGGGTTTGCTTTGGGAACCTTTGATTCTTACCAACTGTGACTGTCAAGATACATTTTCTGTCTCATTTACACATCTGATACCTGCAGTCTCACCACTAGGAGGTCAGTTTGACACAGCAGCAAACATGTATTATCTTCATTTACCAACTCCATGACTTTACTGATAGAATATCCTGTTGGTCAACAAAGTAGACACTCTTAGCTAACTACAAAATAATGTCTAGCTAACATTACACTAGCTTAGTAAGCCAGCTGATATTACTGGATTTGTTGTGTAGAAACTCACTGTATTCATAATTCCTTGTAACAAATGCAAACCTGTTGGATAACCTATTATATATTATTATATATATTATATTATATACATATTATTTTAAAAATCTGTATGCCTCTTTTATGATTGTCTATTGTTGCTGTTCCATTGTTGTCATAGTCCTTTGTTGAAACCAAGTCTCATGTTTGTCTGTTTTATGTTTTCTCATCTAAACTATCATGACTATTTGGAGGACAGTGATACCCGAAGACCTTGCTCGAGATATGACACTGAACGGATGGGATGAAGAACCCATTAGTGGTACTGACTCGGGATCTGGCATCTTGAATGTAGAGGATACAGATTATTGTCCACCTGGAAATGTCAGGCTGTCTGGAAACCAACCTGCCTCTGCTGAACAAGATCAGTCAGACACGGAGGAGTCCTCTGAGACCTCCAAAGAGGGAATGGATATTGTGTCCAACAGAATGAGCCATGAGGGCTCTTACTAGGCAGAGTTATCTCCCACTCAGGCTAAAACACCAAGCCACAATTTACTGAGGTCGGTCAGGGCCTGCACCTGGGTTTAGCACCATCTCTCAATAGATGCATGAAAGCTGTTTATCACCGATAGTACATTAGAAGAGCAGCACGGTGGCGCAACTAGTAGAGCTGCTGCCTCTCAGCGAGCAGGTACCTGGTTAAAATCCCGGTCCGGGGGCCTTTCTGGGTGGAGTTTGCATGTTCTCTCCGTGCATGCGTGGGTTTCCTCCGGGTACTCTGGTTTCCTCCCACAGACCAAAAACATGCATGTTAGGCTGATTGGTAACTCTGAATTGTCTCTAGGTGTGAGTGAGAGAGTGAATGGTTGTTTGTCTCTATGTGGCCCTGTGATGGACTTGCGACCCGTCCAGGGTGTACCCCACCCCTCGCACAGTGATTGCTGGACATGGGCACCGGCGACCCCCGTGACCCAAAAATGGAAGAAGCGGGTAAAAGATAATGGATGGATAGTATATTAGAAGAGGTGTTGACATGAACAAACATGGAGGGAAGAAGAGTCGCAACAAGCAGAGGAAAATAGTGGAAAAATCTAAGCAAACAGGAGCTCATGGCCTTCATTGGAGTGACCATTCTTGCAGGAAGTGAGAAGAACTGGAATGTACCAATGTGTGTGCTCTTTGGGAGTCTTCTACACAACCCAAGGTACCCTGAACCTACCAACCGACATCTCTGAAACTGGAAGATGTGGAGTGACAAAAGTTGCAAACAAGTAACAGGAGAGAGGCACAGAGGGCCAACAGAAGAGAAAGAGGTGCCAGATGTGTCCAATAAACAAAGATTACAAAGCCACCAATTGGTGCAGGAAATGCAGTACCCCAGTGTGCAATGGTCACAGCCAAAAGCAAATAATTAGTGACAACTGCACACAGTGAATAGAGAAAATATGTTTGCGTAGGCACATGTGAGTGTACAGTGTTCTGGTTGTATGTTCATTCTCTTTTTTGTCCTTCAGACAGATAGACATTCTATAATTTTTGAAGATTTTTGATGTTATTTCATGTGATTTTTTTTAATAAAAAGTTATAAATAACCATGTTAAATGTAAAATCAGTCTTTTGTTGACCCAAATATAATAAACATAACTGCCTTTAACCAAAATTAAAGACATAATTTAAATTCATTGAAAAAACCCATTGATTCTAATTGGGGTCATTTTTGACCGCACTCATGGAAGAATGTAGGTATTGGTTGTTCATGCATCCTAGGGTTAAGGAATACATTCACGCCTTTACGGCAAGGGCGTCAGCGTCGTGCCAGAGGCCCCTCCCTCTGGGTACTTAAGCCGCTGACGCCCATTCATCAATCTCTTATTGCCTTTCACCTCGCTTAAACCTGAACTCTCTCTCTCTTCGCGGGACTTCTCTGTTGCTTCATCGCTCGATCAGAGGTGAGCTTGCTCCCTACACAGAGCGCACAGAGAATTATTCCTGCGTACTGCTGGACTAGCGAAAGCTAGTCCAGCACATTTTTCCTTAACCCCAAAGTTTTTTCTTCTCCTCTTTCCGCAGACTGCTTCGCTCGATGGCGCTAACTGCGTCACACCGCTACCTCTGCTAATTCGTAGCAGGCTAGCCAGGAAAGTGACGCGGCGGAGGAGACGTCTCAAATAAAGAGAAAAAAGATCTTGGAAGGACTTGCTCGTCTTATCTAGGAAATGCCTCCGGAGAAAGGAAAGCGAAAGACAAGACTTCCAAAAAAGACCAGCAGAGCGGCGAGCCCACCCTCGCGCGCCTGCCCTAGCAGATGTGGTTTTTCCCTCTCAGCGACGGACACCCATGAGGCTTGTCCCGTCTGCTTGGGAATGCTGCACGCGAACATGGCATTGGATGCACCCGAATCTTGCCCACACTGCAGCCAGATGCTGGAGGTGGTGTGGAGGCACCGGGTAGACTTCGTCGCCAAGGCCATGGGGGCTACTGTGGTGCCAGCAGACCCGGACACAACTGAGCCTCTGACTCCCACTCCGGAGCTCGAGAGCATGGCTTTGGACGACAGAACCCGAGTCGAATGGGGCGACAGCCCAGATGTGCTACCCCCCATGGTGGACTTAAAAGTCAAATTGGACACTCGAGGCATGATGAACGAGGACGAGATCTCGATTTCAGCCTCAGGTGAATTTTCTGCGGACGAGGCCGACGTCGGATACGGGGAACAGGGAGAAGACCTCTTCCGTACCCCGGTGCCTGTACTACCAGAGACTGACTTTTCCATCCCTGCTCTGTTCGACTTGTGTCACAGAGTAGCAACGGACGCACTGCAGATCCCATGGCCGGAGCCTCCACCTCGTCAACAAGTCCAGCAGGCCGCCACGAGGCAAAGGATGCCCGTCTTTTCGGACTTCCTCACAGAACTGACTCACACCTGGTCTCAGCCCAGAGCCCACTAGCTACTGCCGCTCTCACAGTTTCTCGACGTGGACGGGATGGATGAAGTAGGAATAGCCAACGTGCCTCAAATCGAGGACACACTGGCGTCTCACCTGGCTCCCAAATCATCTGGGACAAAACCAACTCTCCCTAGCAAGGCCTGTCGAGCCTCGGCTTCTCTGCTCGAGAAATGCTACAGGGCTCAGGGTCTCGCGGCACGCTATGAACGCGTCTGCAATGATGCAAGCTTACCTGGCTGAAAAACTACAGGAGCTCCAGGTAACGACAGACAAGCAAGCTACCGCTGAGCTGCTGGATGAAGTCCGCAGGGCAACAGACTTTGTGCTCCGCATGATGGGGACAGCAACTGTTGCGTAAGGCATAGGAATGGCTGAGGTGGTCATCGCAATATGCCATCTGTGGATGACCTTAAATGACCTCCAGGAGGGACAGAAAGTTCATTTTTTCTACAATTCAATAGAACCGACGGGTCTTTTTGGGAAAGCGCTGGATCGAATTCAGACCAGGCTGGACCAGAGGCACAAACAGGCTGAAACGCTCCGAGTGGGCATCCCCAGGAGAACCTTCGCCACCCCCAAGGAATCAGCTGGGAGCAGAGCACCGCAGCCTCTACACCATTCAGCCACACGTGCCCCACCACAAAAGCGGCCGGCGTACGAGGTCGAGCACCGGCAGAGACCACCGCCGGCTCCACCTCGGACCAAGCACGCCTGGAGTAAGAACAGATTTGTTCTCCACCAGACGGACCGGTACAGAACCTCCTCTGCGAATCGGGACACCAAACAGAAGCGTACCTGATGAACCAGGACCACTTCTTGACTTTACACTATCACCTGCCCACGTGGTACGGGAAATTATCTCTTTACATCCAGACTTTGATTGTAGCACGGTACAAAAAGCTGGTGACTTTGTTTTAAACACAAATCATGTTCTTTCTGTTGTGAGTGACATAAAGTCAAATATGTCATTACACATAAGCACGAATAAAGCTAAAAAAAGTCCCTCTCTTTTTTCTTGACTCAAAAAAACAAAAACAAAAAAACAAACACAATAACATCAGCAGAACGGGTCCCTCTGTCCTGCCAGCCGACATAAAGGAAGGGGGCCATCTCCCCCCCTCCCTCACGGCTCACGGGGTGTTAGCCTAATCAATGAACCCTAGCAGGGTGCCTCAGTTCTGTCTGAAACAGACAGGTCCAGAGGCGTCTGCAAGCAGGCCCCTTACTCCTCACAGAGAGAGTTGAGTGGGGTCACGTGCTCCAGTCCCGCTCCGTTGTAAACCACAGGGCGGACAATACACAAACCAAACAAACCTGTGACGCGTCCGCACTCCAGGGGTGCGCGCCGACAGAATCTGGCGACCCACCTTCCTGGCCACCTATTCAACGGTTCCCAGTAAGGGACAGGGGGTCACAGCAGAAGCCCACCGGCTAACACCAGCTTCACACGTTCACAAAAGCAGTTGTGATGAAACTGCAGTGTGCGTAAACAAACCAGGGCTGAATCAGACTCCTCTTCATTTTAATCGAAGAGGACTGAGCTCTCTGTCACCAACCAACATAAAGTCTGCTCGGCACAAAGGACCATCTCCACATTCTCATGCTGAAGCTGCTCCCTTATCTGTGGTAGGGCGACACGCAATGCTCAAGCAGTGATCTTGCAGCACGTGATCACGCTCAATGTGCTGACTCAGTTCTGTTCTTAAATGACGTACCCCCACCAGGTGAAACACAGCCCACCGGTGGTTTGTCAGGCTCCAGGACCCCTTTAAGGCCGGAGACCAGTAAACCAGGCCCAACCAGGAAACGGGCTGGGGCCAGGAGATCTGCTCGTTTACAAAACATGCAACCCCTCCGATCCATGGTCCCCAACAAGAAGAGGAAAAACAGACATTCTGTCCCGCTTTTGTATAATAATGACAACAGATTGCCTCTGTCCCCAGACACTCTTGATCAGAGCAATAGGGAGGTACATCTGCAGGAAGGTCCTCTCCCTAACTTGGTTGACCTTCAAGGGACCACAGGATTTAGGGCCCTAGAGGGAGAGCTGGTTCTACCAACTGCTCCTCTACAGTGACCCTCCACGTCACTAGAAGGGACATTCTCGCCACTTAGGCTGAGAACTGTGGCAAATTTCAGTTTGGTGGCGGAAAGGGACAAGCTGATGGCCTCAAGCCTGCCAGAAAATGTGGTAAATACCATTCAAAATGCACGAGCTGGGTCAACTCAGTCTCTTTACGCACGGAAGTGGCGTATTTTTGAAGCCTGGTGCACAGAAATAAATATTATTTCTTATTCATTTTGGCCTGGCTCAGCTCCTCACCTTTCTTCAGGACTTGCTGGAGAAAGTTTGTTCTTTTTCAACAATTAAAGTGTTCCTATCAGCAATTTCTGCCTGTCACGAAGGCTGGGGGAGTAGGACGCCTGGTGCGTATCCTCTCATAATAAGATTTATGATAGGCATTTTGAGAAAGAGACCCCCCAGCAGGATCTTGACCCCTGGATGGGATTTTAGTCTGGTCTTGGGGGCTCTCTGTGATCCTCCATTCGAGCCACTGAGCGACATTAAGATAGACTTATTATCTTATAAGACCGCTCTTCTTCTGGCTCTTCGCTCAGCGAAACGTGTGGGTGACCTTCATGCCTTGTCCGTACATCCAATGTGTACAAGGTTTGCCCCTGACGGGTCAAAGGTCACCCTAAGGCCTAATCCCGCATATACCCCCAAGGTCTTGACTCTAAACCACAGAAGTCTGGACTTTGATCTCTCTTCTTTTCCACCTGCTCCTGTCCTCACTCAGGAACAGGAAAGGCTGAAGGCTCTCTGCCCTGTGAGAGCTTTAAGCACTTACATGCAGAGNGTATTTTTGAAGCCTGGTGCACAGAAATAAATATTATTTCTTATTCATTTTGGCCTGGCTCAGCTCCTCACCTTTCTTCAGGACTTGCTGGAGAAAGTTTGTTCTTTTTCAACAATTAAAGTGTTCCTATCAGCAATTTCTGCCTGTCACGAAGGCTGGGGGAGCAGGACGCCTGGTGCGCATCCTCTCATAATAAGATTTATGATAGGCATTTTGAGAAAGAGACCCCCCAGCAGGATCTTGACCCCTGGATGGGATTTTAGTCTGGTCTTGGGGGCTCTCTGTGATCCCCCATTCGAGCCACTGAGCGACATTAAGATAGACTTATTATCTTATAAGACCGCTCTTCTTCTGGCTCTTCGCTCAGCGAAACGTGTGGGTGACCTTCATGCCTTGTCCGTACATCCAATGTGTACAAGGTTTGCCCCTGACGGGTCAAAGGTCACCCTAAGGCCTAATCCCGCATATACCCCCAAGGTCTTGACTCTAAACCACAGAAGTCTGGACTTTGATCTCTCTTCTTTTCCACCTGCTCCTGTCCTCACTCAGGAACAGGAAAGGCTGAAGGCTCTCTGCCCTGTGAGAGCTTTAAGCACTTACATGCAGAGAACAGCCGAATGGAGAAAAACAAATCAACTGTTTGTGTGCTTTGCAGCACCTGCTACCGGAAAGGCCCTATCAAAGCAGCGCCTCTCACACTGGGGCCATTAAAAGGGTGTACAGTAGCAAAGGTCAACAGGTGCCCTCTGGAGTGCGCGCTCACTCTACTCGGGGCTTGGCCACCTCGTGGTCACTGTTCAAGGGTGTATCAGTTGCAGACATTTGTGCTACTGCGAACTGGAGCTCATTAAACACTTTTGCAAAGCATTACAGTTTGGATGTTACTGCGTGTGATGTCACTCAGGCTGTCCTTTCTAACACACAGTAGAAAGCGACCTTGAGATGCCTATTGAATAAAGGCGGACGTTCACACTGGGATGCATTTTACTGAGCATTTCAAGGGCGTGAATGAATTACGTTCCCATAGCATATGTTGCACCGAGAGACGTGACTGAAAGGGAACTGAAAGTTATGCACCATAACTCATGTTCCCTGAAGGAAGGGAACGAGGTGCAACATACTTGGCCCTTTTCAATGCTGAAAGCTCTGTGAAGTGCATCTTGGAGATTGATGAATGGGCGTCAGCGGCTTAAGTACCCAGAGGGCGGGGCCTCTGGTGCGACGTTGACGCCCCTTTCGTAAAGGTGTGAATGTATTCCTTCAGGTAATCGTGCGGGGGCGCAATTCCCATAGCATATGTTGCACCTCGTTCCCTTCCTTCAGGAAACATGAGTTATGGTGCATAACTTTCAGTTTTTCCTTTGTGCTTGCTCTGGATGGGAGACGGAGATGATGTGAAGATTCGACAAAATATGTTGCTTCCTTAGATAGAGAACTGTTACTAATTGGCTTTTATAATGTATGTGAATGTTTTTGTTCAGTGCCCTGAGACAACTTCTGTTGTGACTTGGAGCTTTAGAAATAAACTAAATTGAATTGAACTGAACATCTAAGCTGGCAAATACAGATGTTTTGATGCATGAGCTATAATAAAAGTGTGAAAGGAAGTAAGTTCAAAATAAACTTTAAAGCTTCTGCCAATAGCTTATCAGAGTCACCATGGCAACCACACATCTGCATCTGTCACTCTTTGACCGCACTTTTAATGTGACAGGTGGACGTAAACAGAGTAAACATTCGGACTCGAACATTGAGTGTGAAAACATAGTGCATGTTTTTTTACAAAAGTCTGAATGTTAAGTGGCAGAGCATCTGGTTGTAACACATTATTTTTTATGTGCCTGCATTGTTGATGAAATAACTATGAAGTAGTTCAATGTGTAATATCTTGAAATTTGAAAATTGAAATGAGTTATTCATTTTTTCATTATTACTTATATATAATTATTGTTTGAAATTATTTTTTTAAAGGGGCAGACATAATAAGATATTTTCTTCTTCTGCTGTTTTTCATTTTATATTTCCTTTTTTATACAAGAAACATGTGTTTGTTGTGAGTTCTTTTTTATAAAATGAATAAATAAATAAATGAAATGAAATGAAATTGTTTTATGTAGGAACTATGACGAAAAAAAAAACAAGGCAATTCATATCCAATTTTGAAAAAAATAATAATAATTCTGAGCTCAGATTCAGTGGATGTCACTGAGAGTGAGTTTGTGCACTCTGAAAGAATTTAAGGAAAAAATGAAAGTTTTAAAGCAATTATAGAGATGCAGGGGAAAGAAGACAACATTGGCTGAGTTTTGGTATTTTACTTGTAAAATAGGCTTAAAGTATACGTAGGTGTACAGTGTGTTTTGTTATAATTTCAGAAAGTTTTAAAATCTCATAAAAGGGACAGCTTCACTAGCCTGGTTAAAACCAGACCCTTGTCCTTCACTTTGCTTCGTACTAGGAGGGAAAATAGAATTGAGCGGAGCTGCGTAGGAATGGCGAGGGCCAGGCTACAGCTTCACATTCTCAACTGAATGGTCTGTAGTAAACTCTTCAAAAATGTTGTTATTGTGTAAAAACAGTGGAACATATAAATATGCCAGTTCAACCATATAAAATCCAGCTTTTTGTGTGCTGATCAAACTTTGAATTAAGTTTCTACTGTGAAGCATGCTGGAGCTGTAGAGCTTGAAAAACAGCTGGCTAACCCAAACTCTACCGTGAGACAGGCAATACGATGTTGACCAGATTCACACAGCAAAGGTACAACATTGAGAGGAAAAAGAAACACACACTCCTCTGGTCCAGCATTTGATGCTACATGGTGGGATGCAGTAAGGGCCACACTGCTGCAGACCAATTCAACATGGTCTGTGGCTCAAAGAGAGCTGAGAGGATCTGGATTAACATCTTGGACACACCACATACAGAGGGCTAAATGAAAGCTGATGTTAATTTTTCCTGTTTTAGTTTTTCGGAGACTGTGACCGATGACCTTTAACCTAAATGTAAACCCTGGCGCTAAACCTAACCTTTAATGATGAGCCCTAAACATAACCCTCTGACCTTTGACCCTAAACCTAACCATGACCCTAAACCCAACCCAGAAGCCCCTGCCCTAAACCTAACCCTCTGACCTTTGACCCTAAACATAACTCAGGACCCTAAACCTAACTCAGGACCCCTGTCCTAAACCTAACCCTCTGACCTGTGACCCTAAACCTAACCTTTAATGAGCTCTAATGCTAACCTTGACCTTTGACTCTAAACATAACCCCAACTGCTAAGCCTAACCTGTACCCCTGACCCAAAACATAACTAACCCATAAACTTAACCCAGAACCTCCTGTGCTAAACCTAACCCTCTGACCTTTGACCCTAAACCCAACCCTGACCTTAAACCTTTACCTATGACCTTTGACCCTAAATCCAACCATGACCCTAAACATGACAATCTAACCTTTCACCCTTTCATTCATTCATTCAACCTTTATTTATACAGGCTAGCCTCATTGAGTCACGGGGACTCATTTACAAGAGGGACCTGTCTCACTCACACCAAACAACCATCCACTCTCACACTCACACCTAGGGTCAATTTAGAGTCACCAATCAGCCTAACAAGCATGTTTTTTGGTCTGTGGGAGGAAACCGGAGTACCCGGAGGAAACCCACGCATGCACGGGGAGAACATGCAAACTCCACCCAGAAAGGCCCCGGACCGGGATTTGAACCGGCAACCTTCTCGCTGAGAGGCAGCAGCTCTACCAGTTGTGCCACTGTGCTGCCCAAAACCCAATGCTGACCCTAAACCCAACCCTCTGACATTTGATCCTAAACCCAACCGTGACCTTAAACCTTTACCTATGACCATTGACCCTAAATCATACCATGACCTTAAACATAACCATCTGACCTTTCACCCTAAACCCAATGCTGACCCTAAAGCCAACCCTCTGACCTTTGATCCTAAACCCAACCCTGACCTTAAACCTATCCCTATGTCCTTTAGCCCTAAATCCAACCATGACCCTAAACATAACCATCTGACCTTTCACCCTAAACTCAATGCTGACCCTAAACCCAACCCTCTGACCTTTGATCCTAAACCCAACCATGACCCTAAATATAACCATCTGACTTTTCACCCTAAACCCAATGCTGACCCTAAACTCAACCCTCTGACATTTGATCCTAAACCCAACCGTGACCTTAAACCTTTACCTAAGACCTTTGACCCTAAATCACACCATAACCTTAAACATAACCATCTGACCTTTCACCCTAAACCCAATGCTGACCCTAAACCCAACCCTCTGACCTTTGATCCTAAACCCAACCCTGACCTTAAACCTATCCCTATGTCCTTTAGCCCTAAATCTAACCATGACCCTAAACATAACCATCTGACCTTTCACCCTAAACCTAATGCTGACCCTAAACCCAACCCTCTGACATTTGATCCTAAACCCAACCGTGACCTTAAACCTTTACCTATGACCTTTGACCCTAAATCCTACCATGACCCTAAACATAACCATCTGACCTTTCACCCTAAACCCAATGCTGACCCTAAACCCAACCCTCTGACCTTTGATCCTAAACCCAACCCTGACCTTAAACCTATCCCTATGTCCTTTAGCCCTAAATCTAACCATGACCCTAAACATAACCATCTGACCTTTCACCCTAAACCCAATGCTGACCCTAAACCCAACCCTCTGACATTTGATCCTAAACCCAACCGTGACCTTAAACCTTTACCTATGACCTTTGACCCTAAATCCTACCATGACCCTAAACATAACCATCTGACCTTTCACCCTAAACCCAATGCTGACCTTAAACCCAACCCTCTGACCTTTGATCCTAAGCCCAACCATGATCCTAAACCTAACCCTCTGACCTTTGACCCTAACCCTAACTCAGGACCTGTTCTACACCTGACCCTCTGACCTTTGACCCTAAACCTAACCTTTAGTGATGAGCTCTAATCCTAACCTTGGACTTTTGACCCTAAAATTAAACCCGACTGCTAAGCCTAACCTGAACTCCTGACCCAAAACCTAAACCTGACCCTAAACCCTAAACTTAACCCAGAACCCCCTGTACTAAACTTAACTCTCTTACCTTTGACGCTAAACCTAACCTTGACTGCTTAACCCTGACCATAAAACCCCTGACCTTTGACCCTGGACTAGAACCCTGGACTCGGACACCTGGCCCATCGCCTCATTTGACACTCTCCCTTCTCTAAGCACTCCATTAGGGTCATAATGAGGCCTGGGTGTGGTGATAGGGACGCGTGTGTGGAGAGCCAGATGGACAGTGCACAAATTAATTACGGTAATTGTTTTAACCCTAACCTTAACTTATTTAGTCCAAACTGTATCATTCTCGGCAGCACGGTGGCACAACTGGTAGAGCTGCTGCCTCTCAGCGAGAAGGTTGTCGGTTCAAATCCCGGTCCGGGAGCCTTTCTGGGTGGAGTTTGCATGTTATCTCCGTGCATGCGTGGGTTTTCTCCAAGTACTACGGTTTCCTCCCACAGACCAAAAATATGCATGTTAGGCTGATTGGTAACTCTAAATTGTCTCTAGGTGTGAGTGAGAGAGTGAATGGCTGTTTGTCTCTGTGTGGACCTGTGATGGACTGGAGACCTGTCTAGGGTGTGCCCCGCCCCTCGCACTGTGATTGCTGGACATGGGCACCGGCGACCCCTGTGACCCAAAACGGAAGAAGCGGGTAAAAGATAATGGATGGATGGATGTATGTATTAGTGTGTAAAATTTTAGTCATTATTTCTGTTTTGACTTTTTTTCTTCACTCCATACAATGTAATCATTATCAAAAGTTACAGCCCATCATTCCTGATCAGGTTACATGTTTTGATATATATTTTGTGTGTACTGTATTTCTGTTTTTCTAGAACCGAACCGTGAAAGGAGCAGTAAACTGAAAACTGAGACAGACATGGAAGAATGATGACTGAACAGTAATAAAGATAATTAATGGCTTAAGTACTGGCCCTCTCAATGGCAGTGTGTAAAATATACCACTAATAATAATAAAATAAACCACATGTGAGAAGATTTTGAACTGTTCTCATAACAGCAGGTCCTTCAGCTCACAATCCTCCTTAATACATCAACGTCTACTTTTGCTTTAAATGTGCACTTTCGTCAGGGTTCATATTCAAAACTGTAAACTTTGATACCAAATGACAACTTTTATTTTCCCTTGACAGGCAGTTTCAATTTTTTAATTACAGACAGGAGCCTAGAGGCAGCAAATATTCATTACTTGACAGATGAAACTCTTATTGCTGTGATTAAAAACAGAGAACTTCTGCACATCGGGGATATAATTTTTCCTCGTTTAATAAATCATCCTGTGAATGCTGAAAATCATGCTGCTCGGTCCCCTGCAGTAATGTTTTATTTGAAAGGAGTCACAAATCTAAATATGTTGGCAACACAATATAGGTTTAACAACTTCTAGTAGTATATTCCAAATGAATTAACTTGGCTAATATTCTTACAAAGACAGCATCTGGTCCTATAAGCAAAGTTTGCAAGAGATTTTTTTATTCAAAAGTTCCTCACCATGTTTTATCTCATAGCATCCTTACAGTTGGCAGTACATTCCTCATTTAATTATTTTTGATTATTAGTTCATATACTATCTATATTACAGATCTTATTGCTCCATATGTTCCTAACAGAGCACTTCACTCTCAGACTGCAGGTTTACTTGTGGTTCCTAGAGTTTCCAAAAGCAGAATGGGAAGCAGAGCTTTCAGTTTTCAGGCTCCTCTCTTGTGGAACCAACTTCTAGTTTCTGTCCGTGAGGCTGACACATTTTCTACTTTTAATATTAGGCTTAAGACTTTCCTTTTTGATAAATCCTATAGTTAGGTTTGTAGTACGCAAGACCAGTCTTTGTCTTGAGACTGGCCTCAAGACCACTTTTTGATGGTTTTGGTCTTGTCTCGGACTCAACCGTATTTGGTCTTGGTCTTGTCTTGATCTTGGATATTGAGGACTCTGGATTTTATTTCAAGACCAGTCAAGACCACAACTGTGGAAATAGAACAAATTGCCAGAATATTGTCCAGTTTATTTGTTAACATCTTTGTCTTTATTGGATGCAAAACACTGGTTCAATTCCAAGTGGTAACGTGACTCATTGCTAAATACTTTTTTTGTTACCACTGTCACGACCACCCCCTTTCACTCGCATGCGTCACTTCCTGTGTTGCAAGATTGGGCAGTCTATTGCCAAATGGGCGGTTTACCTTCTTATTTTGCTGGGAACTCTGGGAAGATTTTTGTTGAATTGTTGCATTTTGCCACATATTGTTAAATTACCTTGGCTTATCATGATGTGGGTTCATGTTGAAACAGATTTTGAGCTGGAAAACCTCAACTCTATCTGGCAACACTGAGCACTCCAAGAAAGTGATAGGTTGTCTGGGCACAGGAGAAGATGTCTGCCAAATCATCAGTTATAAAATTTGGCTATTTAAATCACAAATAATATACAGTACTTGTTACTAATATCCATTTATGTAACTTTTTAGGTGTACAACTCAGTTTTGGCTGGCATCAATGGGCTAGGAGGGCTAAGTCCTCCCTCCTGGCATTTACAAAAAAGATTTTTAAATAAACAACTTCAAAATAACAACTTTAAAGTAAATACATTTTAGAAATAATATCACATTTTGTTAAATTTACAACAAAACTGGTGTCAAACCACCTGGTGAAAATCCCAGTATCGTTCCAAAGGGCTAAATTCTGACAGCCCCGTTCTCTGTTACTGTTCCTTCATGGTTCAGAATGATTGACAGACGTCTAGCGACTGGATGTGATGGCAGCAAAATTAGCTTAAACGAGGTGGATTATTTAATCAATAAGCCCTTTTTCTTAATGTTTATTGAGGAAAAACTGGAGATGAAGAGGTTGGGGCTGGACAGACCTGGATATTCAAATCAGCAAAGAGAAAACCGTGTTGAACTTGGCTGGATATTAATTCAGCTCGGTCCAAATAATATCAACCTATCAGTTTGTTTTAATTCTTCTTATAGTTCACTCTGCATTGTGTTTAATGATGACCAGAAGACGAGTGTTGAACTGAATGCTGTTTAATCTGCATAAAAACATGCACTGGTCAGAATCTGGGCTCGTCACAGCGGCACCTCGTGCGCATCGTCTCGTTGAATGGACCTACTTTACAATACACCTGTAAAAAAAAACTGTCTAAACGGAGCTTTTAATAATAATAATAATTACACACACAAGAGAGTCTTTAACTTGGTTTTCAAAGGTTAGAAATATGAGAATGTTAAAGATCAATTTGTAAACAACAGTAAAATAAAACGATGGTTACGTATTGTAATCCCAGATTCTATGAGTGTGAGCGTAGCCCTTTAAACCACGAATATTGGGTTAATCCTGCGCGCTTCGCGCCAACATTGAATACTGTTAGTCCACACCCACCTGCTGTGGGCCCTGCCTATGTCCACTATAAAACCACGGTGGATTATAGTTCTGCTCCCAAAAAGGCAATATTTTTATTCTGCCAAAAGAGAGCCAGCGAGGCCCAGGTTTAAAGGGCTACGCTCACACTCATGAATCTGGGGTTACAATATGTAACCATCATTCTATTTTGTGTGAGCTCCACCCTTTAAAGCACGCCTATTGGGTTTAAAGGTGGAGCATGATATGGTCCATGCCTCACTGGGTCTGACTGGAACCATAACACACTCTGACAACTGCCAACACCACAATTAGCACAACAAATGCACCACCAGTTGAAAAAACACAAGGTGCAATTTAGCAGGTGAAACAAACCTCATTATCTGATGGCAAATGAATAACTGCATATTCATAGTCTGGATCAAAACAACCCAAGGGGAATTACTTCTAACTGAAGGAATGTTTGAACCCTAATAACCATAAAAAAAACAGAAACAACTGTGTCATCTTAATAATAATTTTATTGAAGATGAAAAACAATCATTCTGCTACAACCCTGAGAGCAGAATGAGTCAGAGGCCTTGTACACACGTATCCGGATATCAGTAAAACCGAATAGTTTATCATGCGGTTTGGCCTTTCATCCACACGTGAACTCCAGTTGATGTAACTATAAACGAATAATAACAAAAACTCCAACCAAAGTGGAGATTTGAGAATTATCTTCTTTCGGGTTTGCGTGTGGACTTTCGGAACCGGAGATTTGCGCATTATGTCTGTGACAGATGGTGCGGCGCAGCGCTGATGTCACATAATGCTCTAAAGACAAGCGCTAAAATGTCAACATACCTGCTTTGACATGATTCCCTGTCGACATTTTCCTGTGTTTTATTAACATTGTACTCCAACACGGTATTTAATAGTAGTTCAACCTCATGATCTGTCCACACAAACGAACCTCCAGGTGTCATGACTCAACAATAACAGGAAGTTGTGGTTGCTTTGAAGGGTTGTGATTGGCTGATATACGTTTCACCTTTGCACTATACTGCCACTTATGGGTTGGACATATTCTTTACAACGTTCTGTGGTGAAAATCACCGGGGACATGTAGACGATCATTCTCTATATCCGAACATGTATGTACGGCAATTTTTTTGCGCAGATATTCGTTTTTTTCAAACACCAGGCTACGTGTGTACAAGGCCAGAGAAGAACTGGAAACATCTCTTAAAGGTATTGTGACATGATGTTGGAAATTTGCATATTTGTCAGAACATACATATCTTATATCATTGAGCTCTGTTCGTTTTTGCAAAATAAATTATAAATATATTAAAAATTTATTCTAAATTATGCTAATTTTTTCTCTGGTACTTGCTGGGATACGCCCCTAAAATTCCGCGCATTTCCGCAATACGTCATCAGTGTGACGTGACACATCAGTGTGACGTGACAACGGGAAGAAGGCAGAGCCTTGCCCGTTTGTTAGGTGTGTTAACTGCTTGCCATACTCATTCATTTCCTGAAGGATCGCCTCTTTTATTTGTGTAACTTGAAAAATGCCGTCACGTTGTAGCGCATTTGTGTGTTCTAATATCAGCAGTGAACAAGTGAGCCTTCACAAATTTCCAAAAGATGACAAACTTCGTCAAGAATGGACCAGACAAGGACCGGTGGGTTCCAGGAGTCGTATGTCTGCAGCGACCATTTCACTGCCGATTGTTTTCAGGAAAGACCTGGTATAAAAGAATCTTTAGGATTACCAGTAAGATTCAGAAGACTTTTAAAACCGGATGCTATTCCTACTATTTTTAAAAGAAAATCTACAGAAGAAAGTCCCACAGCTACCATGTCGAAACAACGCAGGGACCATCGGAAGACTGTCCAGGAGATGAGTAAGTCTTTGTGTAAACATAATCGGAGGTGTGTAGTGTTTTAGATTATAAACTATTTATTTTACGTGAGTTCATGTTGTTTTACTTTATACACTTTGAGTGTATAAAGCCAATTATCACGGCAGATTATGTTTGTTCGCTGCTAACAAGCTAGCCGAATCAGATAGCTAACACAATAGCCGCGATACAGGCCACGTAGCTATGTATGTATTTTTAAATTATGTCTGCGCCATCAGGTAACATCTGTAGTTTCTTTTTATTCGGGGAGGGTTTATTAATGAGAGTTTTGGAAGATTTACTGTCTTACAATGATATATCTCAGACGTGACCGGTGTCAGGGACTCTGTTAGCCAAGATAGCTTCTAAGAAACATTAGCCGAGAGCCCGGAGCAAACACGTTGCTATGTATGTATTTTTAAATTATGTCTGCGCCATCAGGTAACATCTAGTTTCTTTTTATTCGGGGAGGGTTTATTAATGAGAGTTTTGGAAGATTTACTGTCTTACAATGATATATCTCAGACGTGACCGGTGTCAGGGACTCTGTTAGCCAAGATAGCTTCTAAGAAACATTAGCCGAGAGCCCGGAGCAAACACGTTGCTATGTATGTATTTTTAAATTATGTCTGCGCCATCAGGTAACATCTAGTTTCTTTTTATTCGGGGAGGGTTTATTAATGAGAGTTTTGGAAGATTTACTGTCTTACAATGATATATCTCAGACGTGACCGGTGTCAGGGACTCTGTTAGCCAAGATAGCTTCTAAGAAACATTAGCCGAGAGCCCGGAGCAAACACGTTGCTATGTATGTATTTTTAAATTATGTCTGCGCCATCAGGTAACATCTAGTTTCTTTTTATTCGGGGAGGGTTTATTAATGAGAGTTTTGGAAGATTTACTGTCTTACAATGATATATCTCAGACGTGACCGGTGTCAGGGACTCTGTTAGCCAAGATAGCTTCTAAGAAACATTAGCCGAGAGCCCGGAGCAAACACGTTGCTATGTATGTATTTTTAAATTATGTCTGCGCCATCAGGTAACATCTAGTTTCTTTTTATTCGGGGAGGGTTTATTAATGAGAGTTTTGGAAGATTTACTGTCTTACAATGATATATCTCAGACGTGACCGGTGTCAGGGACTCTGTTAGCCAAGATAGCTTCTAAGAAACATTAGCCGAGAGCCCGGAGCAAACACGTTGCTATGTATGTATTTTTAAATTATGTCTGCGCCATCAGGTAACATCTGTAATTTCTTTTTATTCAGGGAGTGTTTATTAATGAGTTTTGGAAGATTTACTGTCTTAAAATGATATCTCAGACGCGATAGGACATGCTCCGCCATTATTATTTAAATGCACGTTGGAGCGTGCCTTCCCGTTGTCACGTCAAGATGACGTTTTGCGGAAATGCGCGGATTTTTAGGGGCGTATCCCAGAGAAAAAAACTACCATAACTTGGAATAAAATTTTAATATATTTATAATTTATTTTGCAAAAACGAACAGAGCTCAATGATATAAGATATATATGTTCTGACAAATATGCAAATTTCCAACATCATGTCACAATACCTTTAAG
>JBBPBX010030206.1:0-24684 GCA_038048925.1 Garcialebias charrua
ATTGCTGAGAAACCCTTTGTTATTACTGACTGCTTTCACTTCAGGCTGACACAGGGACTCCTCCAGAAGACTCACAGCAAGTTTCATCCAGATCTGATGTGGAATTTCAAAATAATGGCATGGTAAAATAAGACCGATTGCTCTGTTTTACCCAAGTTGACTTGCTTATTGCTAAGAAACCCTTTGTTATTACTGACTGCTTTCACTTCAGGCTGACACAGGGACTCCTCCAAAAGACTCATAGCAAGTGTCATCCAGATCTGATGTGGAATTTCAAAATAATGGCATGGTAAAATAAGACCGATTGCTCTGTTTTACCCAAGTTGACTTGCTTATTGCTGGGAAACCCTTTGTTATTACTGACTGCTTTCACTTCAGGCTGACACAGGGACTCCTCCAGAAGACTCACAGCAAGTGTCATCCAGATCTGATGTGGAATTTCAAAATAATGTTAAGGTAAAATAAGACCGATTGCTCTGTTTTACCCAAGTTGACTTGCTTATTGCTGAGAAACCCTTTGTTATTACTGACTGCTTTCACTTCAGGCTGACACAGGGACTCCTCCAAAAGACTCACAGCAAGTGTCATCCAGATCTGATGTGGAATTTCAAAATAATGGCATGGTAAAATAAGACCGATTGCTCTGTTTTACCCAAGTTGACTTGCTTATTGCTGAAACCCTTTGTTATTACTGACTGCTTTCACTTCAGGCTGACACAGGGACTCCTCCAAAAGACTCACAGCAAGTGTCATCCAGATCTGATGTGGAATTTCAAAATAATGGCATGGTAAAATAAGACCGATTGCTCTGTTTTACCCAAGTTGACTTGCTTATTGCTGAGAAACCCTTTGTTATTACTGACTGCTTTCACTTCAGGCTGACACAGGGACTCCTCCAAAAGACTCACAGCAAGTGTCATCCAGATCTGATGTGGAATTTCAAAATAATGGCATGGTAAAATAAGACCGATTGCTCTGTTTTACCCAAGTTGACTTGCTTATTGCTGAGAAACCCTTTGTTATTACTGACTGCTTTCACTTCAGGCTGACACAGGGACTCCTCCAGAAGACTCACAGCAAGTGTCATCCAGATCTGATGTGGAATTTCAAAATAATGGCATGGTAAAATAAGACCGATTGCTCTGTTTTACCCAAGTTGACTTGCTTATTGCTGGGAAACCCTTTGTTATTACTGACTGCTTTCACTTCAGGCTGACACAGGGACTCCTCCAAAAGACTCACAGCAAGTGTCATCCAGATCTGATGTGGAATTTCAAAATAATGTTAAGGTAAAATAAGACCGATTGCTCTGTTTTACCCAAGTTGACACGCTTATTGCTGGGAAACCCTTTGTTATTACTGACTGCTTTCACTTCAGGCTGACACAGGGACTCCCCCAGAAGACTCACAGCAAGTGTCATCCAGATCTGATGTGGAATTTCAAAATAATGGCATGGTAAAATAAGACCGATTGCTCTGTTTTACCCAAGTTGACTTGCTTATTGCTGGGAAACCCTTTGTTATTACTGACTGCTTTCACTTCAGGCTGACACAGGGACTCCTCCAGAAGACTCACAGCAAGTGTCATCCAGATCTGATGTGGAATTTCAAAATAATGGCATGGTAAAATAAGACCGATTGCTCTGTTTTACCCAAGTTGACTTGCTTATTGCTAAGAAACCCTTTGTTATTACTGACTGCTTTCACTTCAGGCTGACACAGGGACTCCTCCAGAAGAGACTCACAGCAAGTGTCATCCAGATCTGATGTGGAATTTCAAAATAATGGCATGGTAAAATAAGACCGATTGCTCTGTTTTACCCAAGTTGACTTGCTTATTGCTAAGAAACCCTTTGTTATTACTGACTGCTTTCACTTCAGGCTGACACAGGGACTCCTCCAAAAGACTCACAGCAAGTGTCATCCAGATCTGATGTGGAATTTCAAAATAATGGCATGGTAAAATAAGACCGATTGCTCTGTTTTACCCAAGTTGACTTGCTTATTGCTGGGAAACCCTTTGTTATTACTGACTGCTTTCACTTCAGGCTGACACAGGGACTCCTCCAGAAGACTCACAGCAAGTGTCATCCAGATCTGATGTGGAATTTCAAAATAATGTTAAGGTAAAATAAGACCGATTGCTCTGTTTTACCCAAGTTGACTTGCTTATTGCTGAGAAACCCTTTGTTATTACTGACTGCTTTCACTTCAGGCTGACACAGGGACTCCTCCAAAAGACTCACAGCAAGTGTCATCCAGATCTGATGTGGAATTTCAAAATAATGGCATGGTAAAATAAGACCGATTGCTCTGTTTTACCCAAGTTGACTTGCTTATTGCTGGGAAACCCTTTGTTATTACTGACTGCTTTCACTTCAGGCTGACACAGGGACTCCTCCAAAAGACTCACAGCAAGTGTCATCCAGATCTGATGTGGAATTTCAAAATAATGGCATGGTAAAATAAGACCGATTGCTCTGTTTTACCCAAGTTGACTTGCTTATTGCTGGGAAACCCTTTGTTATTACTGACTGCTTTCACTTCAGGCTGACACAGGGACTCCTCCAGAAGACTCACAGCAAGTGTCATCCAGATCTGATGTGGAATTTCAAAATAATGGCATGGTAAAATAAGACCGATTGCTCTGTTTTACCCAAGTTGACTTGCTTATTGCTGAGAAACCCTTTGTTATTACTGACTGCTTTCACTTCAGGCTGACACAGGGACTCCTCCAAAAGACTCACAGCAAGTGTCATCCAGATCTGATGTGGAATTTCAAAATAATGTTATGGTAAAATAAGACCGATTGCTCTGTTTTACCCAAGTTGACTTGCTTATTGCTGGGAAACCCTTTGTTATTACTGACTGCTTTCACTTCAGGCTGACACAGGGACTCCTCCAAAAGACTCACAGCAAGTGTCATCCAGATCTGATGTGGAATTTCAAAATAATGTTATGGTAAAATAAGACCGATTGCTCTGTTTTACCCAAGTTGACTTGCTTATTGCTGGGAAACCCTTTGTTATTACTGACTGCTTTCACTTCAGGCTGACACAGGGACTCCTCCAGAAGACTCACAGCAAGTGTCATCCAGATCTGATGTGGAATTTCAAAATAATGTTATGGTAAAATAAGACCGATTGCTCTGTTTTACCCAAGTTGACTTGCTTATTGCTGGGAAACCCTTTGTTATTACTGACTGCTTTCACTTCAGGCTGACACAGGGACTCCTCCAGAAGACTCACAGCAAGTGTCATCCAGATCTGATGTGGAATTTCAAAATAATGGCATGGTAAAATAAGACCGATTGCTCTGTTTTACCCAAGTTGACTTGCTTATTGCTGAGAAACCCTTTGTTATTACTGACTGCTTTCACTTCAGGCTGACACAGGGACTCCTCCAAAAGACTCACAGCAAGTGTCATCCAGATCTGATGTGGAATTTCAAAATAATGGCATGGTAAAATAAGACCGATTGCTCTGTTTTACCCAAGTTGACTTGCTTATTGCTGGGAAACCCTTTGTTATTACTGACTGCTTTCACTTCAGGCTGACACAGGGACTCCTCCAGAAGACTCACAGCAAGTGTCATCCAGATCTGATGTGGAATTTCAAAATAATGGCATGGTAAAATAAGACCGATTGCTCTGTTTTACCCAAGTTGACTTGCTTATTGCTGAGAAACCCTTTGTTATTACTGACTGCTTTCACTTCAGGCTGACACAGGGACTCCTCCAAAAGACTCACAGCAAGTGTCATCCAGATCTGATGTGGAATTTCAAAATAATGTTAAGGTAAAATAAGACCGATTGCTCTGTTTTACCCAAGTTGACACGCTTATTGCTGGGAAACCCTTTGTTATTACTGACTGCTTTCACTTCAGGCTGACACAGGGACTCCTCCAAAAGACTCACAGCAAGTGTCATCCAGATCTGATGTGGAATTTCAAAATAATGGCATGGTAAAATAAGACCGATTGCTCTGTTTTACCCAAGTTGACTTGCTTATTGCTGGGAAACCCTTTGTTATTACTGACTGCTTTCACTTCAGGCTGACACAGGGACTCCTCCAAAAGACTCACAGCAAGTGTCATCCAGATCTGATGTGGAATTTCAAAATAATGTTATGGTAAAATAAGACCGATTGCTCTGTTTTACCCAAGTTGACACGCTTATTGCTGGGAAACCCTTTGTTATTACTGACTGCTTTCACTTCAGGCTGACACAGGGACTCCTCCAGAAGACTCACAGCAAGTGTCATCCAGATCTGATGTGGAATTTCAAAATAATGGCATGGTAAAATAAGACCGATTGCTCTGTTTTACCCAAGTTGACTTGCTTATTGCTGGGAAACCCTTTGTTATTACTGACTGCTTTCACTTCAGGCTGACACAGGGACTCCTCCAAAAGACTCACAGCAAGTGTCATCCAGATCTGATGTGGAATTTCAAAATAATGGCATGGTAAAATAAGACCGATTGCTCTGTTTTACCCAAGTTGACTTGCTTATTGCTGGGAAACCCTTTGTTATTACTGACTGCTTTCACTTCAGGCTGACACAGGGACTCCTCCAAAAGACTCACAGCAAGTGTCATCCAGATCTGATGTGGAATTTCAAAATAATGTTAAGGTAAAATAAGACCGATTGCTCTGTTTTACCCAAGTTGACACGCTTATTGCTGGGAAACCCTTTGTTATTACTGACTGCTTTCACTTCAGGCTGACACAGGGACTCCTCCAGAAGACTCACAGCAAGTGTCATCCAGATCTGATGTGGAATTTCAAAATAATGTTAAGGTAAAATAAGACCGATTGCTCTGTTTTACCCAAGTTGACTTGCTTATTGCTGAGAAACCCTTTGTTATTACTGACTGCTTTCACTTCAGGCTGACACAGGGACTCCTCCAGAAGACTCACAGCAAGTGTCATCCAGATCTGATGTGGAATTTCAAAATAATGTTAAGGTAAAATAAGACCGATTGCTCTGTTTTACCCAAGTTGACTTGCTTATTGCTGGGAAACCCTTTGTTATTACTGACTGCTTTCACTTCAGGCTGACACAGGGACTCCTCCAAAAGACTCACAGCAAGTGTCATCCAGATCTGATGTGGAATTTCAAAATAATGTTAAGGTAAAATAAGACCGATTGCTCTGTTTTACCCAAGTTGACACGCTTATTGCTGGGAAACCCTTTGTTATTACTGACTGCTTTCACTTCAGGCTGACACAGGGACTCCTCCAAAAGACTCACAGCAAGTGTCATCCAGATCTGATGTGGAATTTCAAAATAATGGCATGGTAAAATAAGACCGATTGCTCTGTTTTACCCAAGTTGACACGCTTATTTTAAAAAAAATGAGCTAATTTGAGGCGTCTGTGGTACCTTTGTACTTCATAACGTGCCCCGAGATAGTTGTCCTGTGAAACATTGTTTGGATCTGAAAGTGTAAATGTTAGGCCCCTATTCAAAACTTTAAACTGGTCATTTGAAAGAGAAAAAGATGTTGAAAGGTTAATCACATTGCTGGGCCCCTCCTGTGCACCATGGGTATGAACCAGACGCCTCAAATTAGCTCATCTTTTTTTAAAACTCATCCAGAATTAAACCGGTGCCCTTCTTACCACCGTCCACATGGTCCCCTGCAATGTCCAGTATACCACTTAAACTAAGACAACTTATTGCTAAAGACTTGTACCAGTTTGACAATACTTTTAAAATTTCCAGAAATGTACCAAACCTTTCTAAGACTGAATCTCAAGCTCTTTTAGAATTAACCAAAAATAAGGACATAGTCATTAAACCGGCAGATAAAGGCTCAGCAGTTGTTATTATGGACAGGGAACAATACATTTGGGAGGGGTACAGACAACTCAACGATACAAACTACTACATAAAACTAAATGAACCTATTTATCCCGACACCGTTCCGCAAGTAAAACACATAATTGAGTGCCTTTATGACAACGGGGACATCACGTACAAACAACAACAATACCTTTTGGGCTTGGATGTGCCCAGAGCCAGAAAATTCTATCTGCTCCCAAAAATCCACAAAGAAAAAGAAAAATGGTTTCAAACAGGCACGATACCCCCCGGTCGTCCCATCGTCTCGGACTGCGGTAATGAAACGTACCAAACGGCCGAATATTTAGAATATTTCCTCCACCCACTATCCACTGGCCATCCGAGTTATATGAAGGACACCTATGACTTCTGCCACAAAATCACTTCCATCACCATTCCACCCGACTCCATACTTTTTACTATGGACGTCGAAAGTCTGTACACTAACATTAATATTCCGGAAGGTATTTCATCCATAAAAAGAGCATTCTTAAACAACCCGGACATCAATAGACCCGATAGGGAACTTCTACACCTTCTAGATTTAAATCTAAACCGGAATGACTTTGAATTCAACAATGATTTCTTTCTCCAGGTGAAAGGTACAGCCATGGGGAAGAAGTTTGCACCGTCATATGCAAATATTTTTATGGCAGAGTGGGAGGCAGGCGCACTCGCTTCTTGTACAAAAAAGCCCCTTCACTACTTCCGCTACTTGGATGATGTGTGGGGAGTTTGGCCTTTTGGGTTAAACGACTTTGAAATCTTCGTGAACACACTGAATAATTTTAACAAGTCTATAAAACTTAAAGCCACCAAAAGTGTCTCCTCAGTAGACTTCTTAGACACCACCACCTATAAAGGTGACAACTTCAATACGTCCCACAAACTAGATATTAAAGTATTTTTTAAAACAACGGACACCCACTCACTTCTACATAAAACTAGCCACCACCCAAATCACACCTTTTCTGGCTTAGTTAAATCTCAGCTACTACGGTTTCATAGGATCTGTACACAGTCCTCTGATTTTGTACAGGCAAAAAAAATTGTTATTTGCAGCACTACATAACAGGGGGTATTCATGGACACTCCTCCGGAGATGTGCCAAATCTTTCCTAGAACCTAAACAAAGGACCACCGATCCCCTAATACCAGTAGTGACTAACTACACGGCCCCGGCCCGTACCCTCGTACAGAACATTAAACACAATTTTAATACATTTGCAGAGACCAATCCCCACTTCGGTAACTACAAGATCATTACCGCTTACAAACGACAACAAAACCTCAAGGACCTCCTAGTGCACGCCAAACTCCCAAGAATTTCAACTAACCCCAAACCACCAATCCGTCGGAACTTCAAACAGCGGAGATTTGTTCAAAACTGTAAAACCAAACAAGTCTTTACCACCGACCCATCCGGAAACATTAGATCGAAGAACTGCATCTTTCTAATTACCTGCAGACGATGTAAAGCCCAATTCCTAGGCGCATCCGAGACCCCCCTAATCTCTAGGTTATGCAAACTTAAATTCACCTCAAAAACACCAGGGAAATGCACTGATGCATTATGTTTACATTTTTCCTCCCATGGGCCAGAGTCCATTATTGCCACGGTTCTAGAACATAATTCCTACTGGACCCAAAAACAAAGACTGATGGCGGGTAGGGGTTGAACGAGTACATAATTTTTAACCTCGACATTAACATAAAAAAACTCGAACGACGCTCGAGTAGCCGATGACGTCACAGTGTCTTACGATGCAAAATAAATAAATAAATATAAATGCCTAAAAACGTCTTTACAAAAAGAAAAAAAAGACCAACAAAGCATTGGGAGCATTTATTATGCTCCTATCATTTATCATACTGCACATAAGTCACAGGAAAAACAAAACTATTAGTTATATTAATAATATTAAAAGTGAAAGTATAAGGCGATGAAAACCGAAACTTAAAAAACAAATTGGGCCACAGCCACACCGTACCACCGCCTGCAGCTGTGCAATTTAGGTTTACTTTTAGAGATTGTGTTTATAGGTTTTTGGTAGCTCTAGAGAGATGAATATTTGTTTTTTTGTTTGTGAAACGAGAGAGATGAAGCCGTTTCGACCGTGTTATATATGGGACCTGCAATGCAACACTGCCCTCTGCTGTCACAACAATCTACTACGGTGTTGAAGCAAAGAACGTCAACAGGATGTTTCAATGAGTGGCGCAATTTATAAAATTATAAACTGTTTTACCTTTTTGACAAGATCATAGATCCGTGCGCACAAAGGAATCCATTTTGTAGCGTCTACTAAAAGCTAAAAGCTACCGCGCGCTCTGTTTTTATCACGTGATGACGTCACTACGTGTAGTCTAGGTGGACAAAAAAGCCTCGATAGAAGTCAAAGCACTCGATCTGTCGAAAACTCGGTTATTCTGTTAATGCACTAATGGCGGGTGCGGTATGGCTCTGTAACTTGTCTCTACCATATCTCTTCTCATAACTCCAACTAGACCTACAGGTACTCTAAACCTAACCCCAGGAGCACCTAAAACACCAAACGACACCTAACCTTACCGCAACCCTAACCTTAACCATCCCCACCTTGCATAAACCTAACCCTAGGGGAGAAGTCCAAAACAAAACTTAACTCCTAAACCTAAACCTAATCCTAGGGTACCTCCTTTCAACTCTGTTTTACACAGTTCCTGGTGGCAGGTGGGACGGAGTGTGCCTCTCCTCTGTTCTCTCGAATGGGGAATATGCATAACTTAACCGTATCCCGCCAGTTCCTCCACTTGCCCCCCGGGCTCTGTGTTTTATTTTATTTTATTTTATCTTGTTTACCTTATGTGGTTCCGGGCCCCCAGACAGGACGGAGTGTGCCTGGGTTCTATTCCTTCTGGGAATATTACCTCCTACTTACCTGTTCTAATCCCGCCAGTTCCTCTGCCTGGACCGACCTAGTTCCACCGCTAGGTTTTACTTACTTTCCTGTACAAGAACTTAGAAAACTTCCTTTTCCACATGAATATAACTTACATGGTTTGAATTCTGACCAAAATCAAGTTACCTCCTCAATTTGCCTCCAAAAAAGAACAAAGGTTGATACAAAACACTGTACCTTGGTTTTATACATTATTTTTTCCTTTTGTCCTTTACAATTCTACTAAAGACTGTTTAATAAAAATAACTATTATCAGTACTCCCCAAGATTGGTATACTAGAAACGTATTCCTCTGTTTTGGTTCTGAATTTTATTAAATTTCATTATCTTTTATCTTTTTTACATTATTTTATGGACTAGTTTTACTGCATTAAAGACTAATTTTCATTAAAGATTAATTTTTACTATATTCCTCCAGAAGGATTATACAAAAAACGTTTTCCTTGTTCTAGTTTTCAATGTTTTTACTTTTACACCTTTGTAATAATATTATTCTAACGTTACTTTGTTTTTTGACAAAAGAAGGAACACTTCCTGGGTTTTGACAAAAGCAAAAACACTTCCTGTAGTCTGTATTACATATGTTTGGACTCATTTCCCAGAAGCCATTGGGACTTCTGACCACCATTTTACTTGTCTTCCTATGTACACACAAGAAAAGCCACTTCCTGTAGTTTGTTTACATGTATTTGGACTCACTACCCAGAAGGCATTGGGGCTTCTGACCACCATTTTGTTCTCTGTACAAAACCTGTTTGCTAGCTCTGAGGGGGAAGGCCCTTCACATCCAATCAACAGGGGCCACTGGGGGCCCCTGCTCCCCTCCCAGAATGCATAGCGTTCACACCTCCATTTTGAATGCTTCAGTTTACACAGGACTCCATACAGACAACATGGTGTTCTATTTCCTGTGGGCGTAGCCCTTTAAGCCACGCCTTTTGGGTTTACCCTGTGCTTTGCACCAACATTGAAAACTTCTAGTCCACGCCCATCTGCTGTGGGCCCACGCCCTCGGTCCATAAGAACCCCTGTCGACCGAGGAACTGCTCCCAAAATTTTTTCACCAACTGAAGACTCTACAAAAGAAGTTAAGAAGATCATGATGGATCCCCCTCAACCCTTCAAGTGTTGCGCGGGATGTATTGGTGGGTACATCCAGAAGGGATACAAACACCCGTTCTGCGAGTCCTGCCTCGGACCCAACCACGCTCGACAGGCCATGGTCCAGAACCTCACCTGTCGAGCCTGCATGTTTCTGCCAATGGAGGAAAGGCAGCGTCGGTTCAGCCTCTTCCCTCCGACGGAAGTAGGTTTGCAACCGATGGAGGACGCCCCACTCGGCCTCTGCTTCGAGCAGCTGGCTGACTACGGGTCCTCGGGGGTAGCTAGCGCGCCCGGCCTGTACTCTCCCGAAGAGTCAGACCCGACGTCGCCTTTTCTCCGCCTGCCGGAGACGACTAGCCACCGCGTCCCGCCATCTCCCGTGGGAGGCGCGGTGCCGGCCATACCCTCCACCGTGGGAGCAGTCGTGCCCGCAGGAGCGGCCGCCACGACCTACGTGCAGGGCCCGGCGTGCCCACCCCAAGTGCCCCTCCAGCCTCAGGACGAGACACCAGGCAGCAGCCGAGCGCCATCCCCTGGGGACCCAGGACAGGAGCAACCCGACACAGACGAGCAGGACGAGCACGTGTCTCTGAACAGCGCTCTGCCCGGACTGATCAGGTGGCCGGCTGGCGCGTGGGACATGGAGGTCCCTGAAGGTACCACGCCACAGTCCTCCTCACGCCTGGCGGGAAGATTCGCCGCCAAGTCAGGGAGCGAGGCGCAGAACATCTGGCCCTGCGTCCCGGAAATCATAAACCTGCTGCAAGCACAGGCCAGCGAGCCGCTGAAGAACAGAGCTCCTGTCCTGTCTTTCATCCCAGCGACGAAGGTCCAGGGGCTGACAGACCAGATCTTCCTCCCGGTGCCGCCGCTGGAGCCCAGCTTGTCCAGCGTGTTTGGAGTCAAACCAGCAAAACACGTGGGTACAGCTGTTACACCGCCGGCGGCGGCAGACCAGTTTTCCACCAAAATGCAGGACCACATCCACAAGTGCTCAGCGCAGGTGGGGGCGGCCGCAAATAACATTGCTTTTTTGGCGTACGCGGTCGGGCAGGAGCCAACACACGAGTCCGCGGGAGCAGCTCTGGACACAATCACCAACATGTGCGAGCTCCTGGCGACCTGCTCAGCCAGAATCTCAGCATGGGCCACGCTGCTTCNTATATATACTATATTATATATATATATATATATATATATATATATATATATATATATATATATATATATATATATATATATATATATATATATATATATATATATTTATATACACGACCCTGTGTACATAATCTCGTTTTTATCACATGTACCACATGCGGTGCAAATGACAATAAAGACTCTCTGACTCTCTGACTCTGATATATAATTATGCCCCCAAGGCCTCATCCACACCAACAGAATGGCCTCATATACATACCAATGGCTGCAAAAATGCAAATTCAATGAGCCATTTGACTAACTCCCATGGGAACTATAGTTAGAATATCCGAATGGCTCACATGTGGTAGTGCTAGTGTTAAGGTAAAAATGTAAAGCAAAATAGTATTGTTTGCATAACAAATGGTACCATTTTGGGAGCTATCCCAAATACAAATGAACTATTCTCTCCCTGTGTTCTTAGCTCTTGGGCCTGTTTACCGGTACACGAAAATGATTTCTGGTGAAAATGGAAGAGTTGCATTGTGTTTGTTCTGTTCATTTACATGCAAATAGTGACTGTATTCTCTGACAACGGAACATTTTGAGAACGGGTTCCAGAGTGCAATGGTTCAAAAACAGTGTCTGTTTTCGGGTAAACAGAAAAAAATTGATCTTTTCTGTCTGGGGATCCCTGGCTTATGTGCAGTATGACGCAAAATATAACAGATTCCTACTATCCACAGAAGAAGAAACTATTAATAATGGCAGATACCAGAGTATTGTTTGTGCTTCTGACGCATAAATCTAACTATGGCTCTCCAACACAGTGTTCATTTTCTATCTCTTTAATTAAATCATCAGACAGATCTCATACAACTCCGCTCTGGTACTTAACGGATGTAACGATTTTATAATTCAAAGTCACCCTAAGCAACAGTTGAACCTCATTGTCTGTCCATATAAATATTTTATTCTCTACCATCTTGACCATTGTAGCCACTTTCAGTTAGAAAGTTTTTTATTTTATTTTTTTGTTTTATGTATGCGCACAGTTTCAAAGAACACAGCACTGACTAGTGGCGTGGTGAGGGAATTACACCTTTTCCACATCTACCATTGCTGCGTAAACATTCATTCATTCATTCATTCAACCTTTATTTAGTCAGGTAAATCTTT
Source organism: Garcialebias charrua (assembly GCA_038048925.1). Lineage (NCBI taxonomy): Eukaryota > Metazoa > Chordata > Actinopteri > Cyprinodontiformes > Rivulidae > Garcialebias > Garcialebias charrua. Next base: position 12,212 of record JBBPBX010030206.1, read on the forward strand.
TGAACCTCATGGGCTCATTTACGAAAGCGACCTGCTAAAACTAAAGAACAATGAACAGCAATGGTAGAATTTCCTTAAACAATAAACAATCAAACAATAAACAATAGAAAACAAAAGAGAGAGAAAAAAAATATATATATATACATATATATATATATATATATAATACACATTCCTCCTTTTAACAAAGTATCAAAAAACTAGCAAAACATTATAAGGTAGACGTATAAAATCAAAGACAGGAACAAATCTGCATTGGTTTTTGCCAGGATTCCAACAGATTCTGAAAACCATTTAGAGAAGTCAAGGTCGAGAGCTTCAGATCTTTTTGTAAGATATTCCATGAAGCAGGAGCGGAGTAGGAGAAGGCCCTTTTTCCAAGTTCAGTCCTCACTGACGGAACACTGCAGGTAATCATGTCCTGAGAGCGCACGCTGTAGCTGCACTCACGCAAAGACATGTAGGAGGAGATGTATGAGGGCAGCAGACCAAGAAGTGATTTGAAGATGAAAATGTACCAGTGGAAGAGTCTGCGTGAGGTTAATGATGTCCAGTTAACCAGTGAATACAGGGTGCAGTGGTGGGTACGATAATCACAACCAGTTATGAATCTTAGTGCACCATGATAGACAACATCCAACATCCGCAGGGTGCTTGTAGGAGCATTCATGTAGAGAATGTCACCGTAATCAATGGAGGGAAGGAAAGTCACAGATACAAGGCGTTTCCTAACATTCAGTGATAGACATGATCTGTTTCTGAAAAAGAAACCCAGTTTAACTTTCAGTTTCTTCACTAGGTTTTCCACGTGGAGTTTAAAAGAGAGATGTGAATCGATCAGGATACCCAAATATTTATAGGAATCAACAAACTCAATAGGGACACCATTTGAAGATAAAATCAGAGGAGGATCTGCTGGAACCGCCTTCCTATTTGAAAAAAACATCCCTTTTGTTTTATCAGCATTTAGGACAAGTTTGAGACGGAACAAATCTGACTGGATGATGTCAAAAGCGGATTGCAGTAACTGGAAAGCCTTAGCTACTGTTTTAGCTCGGCAATAAACAACTGTATCATCAGCATAGAAATGTAAGGATGCATCAGGGATGCAGTGACCTACATTAGCTATGTAGATTGTAAAGAGAGTGGGTCCTAAAACTGAGCCTTGTGGTACACCATTTTTAACTGTTAAATAGCTGGAAAAAGTACCGTTATGTTGAACACATTGCCTCCGATTGGAAAGATAGTTAGAAAACCAACCGATGGTGTGATCAGAGAAACCGATTTCTGAGAGCTTATGACACAGGATGTTATGATCCACAGTATCAAAAGCTTTAGACAGGTCTAAGAAAAGTGCAGCACAATAGTCCTTAGCATCCAATGCTTCAACAACATCATTCAGAACCTTCAGAGAAGCAGTTGTTGTGCTGTGTTTTTTCCTGAAACCAGATTGATGAAGAGGTAAGATGTTAAATGAGTCCAGATAGTTTTTGATCTGAGAGTTTATCAGTTTTTCTAGAACCTTGGCTAAAATGCAGAGTTTAGAGATCGGTCGATAATTGTTCAATGAGGTGGGGTCACCTCCCTTCAGCAAAGGAAGAACAAAGGCTGTTTTCCAAGCATCCGGAATGGTGTTTTGGCTTATGGACAGATTAAAGATGTGGGTCACAGGGACTGTGATGATATGAGCAGCCAGCCTTAAGAAATAAGGTGGAAGTTCATCTGGACCTGCAGATTTTTTAGGATCAAGATCATTTAACAGTTTATTTACCTCACTGACTGAGAACGGAGAAAAAGAGAAGGTGTGATTAACAGATGGTTGACTTGTAGGAGGGATTTGATTTGTAGAAGTTTGATTATTAGATAAAGTGGCTGATTTTCCGTTTGTAACTGTGTCAAATAATGAACTAGAAGCAACAAAATGTTTATTGAAACAGTTCAGGATCTCGTGCTTATTTGACACAGGAACAGAGTCAACAAGAAATTGTGATGGGAGGTCAGATGATGATTGGGGGGTGCCTGAGAGAGATTTGATGGTTTTCCAGAATTTTTTAGGATCGTTTAGATTTTTGGAGGTCTGAGATAAGAAGTAGTTACGTTTTGCGGCTTTGATGGCAGTTGTACATTTATTCCTTAGCTGCCTAAATTTCAACCAATCAGTGTCTGAGTGTGATTTTCTCGCTGCGGCCCAAAGATGATCTCTCCAGTGCAGGAGATCAGCTAGTTCAGGAGTAAACCAGGGGCTGTCACGGCTCTTTATCCTGAACTGCCGGAAAGGTGCGTGTTTGTTTACAAAGAGAATGAAACTATTGCGAAAATAGTTCCAAGCGGTGTTCACGTCATTGATTTGTAGGATACGTTGCCAATCAAAGAGGGATAGATCCCAAAGGAATGACTGTTCACTGAAACGTTTCAAATCCCTTTTTTGAATTATTCTGGGCTTAGCAGGTGGAAGTTTAGTAGATCTAAGAGCTGCTATTACGGAATGATCACTCAAAACGTTGGCAAATACACCTATACCAGGAAATTTGTGAGGTGCATTTGTGAAAAACAGATCTAAGATAGAAGATTTTTCGGGACATTTTATGTTTGGTCTGGTGGGAGAATCGATAAGTTGTGTTAGGTTGAGAGATAGGCAACATTCTTTGAATTTATCACAGAGGGGGGTCGACTTATTCCAATCAATGTTGAAATCTCCAGCCAAAACGATCTCATTGTGTTTTAAATTTCCTATGAATTCAGTCAGGGAGGACAGAGCTTCAGGTGTTGCGGAGGGGGGACGATAACAACCAACAACAGTTAAGGGCTGACCTCCTTTCAAAGTGATGTTCACAGCTAAAGCCTCAAACTGGTTTGCGATTGTTTTTTTAGATGCAATCCTGGCAGCCAAAGAATCTCTGATGTAAATAGCGACTCCACCTCCCCTTGTATTACGGTCACAACGATAGATCTTAAATTCATTGATTGCCAAGTCATTTTTCAAAACAGAATCGTTGAGCCAAGTTTCAGAGATAACGATCACATCTGCCCCAGAAGAAGTGATTAGGATTTTCAATTCATCAAGTTTTTTTAGAAGGCTACGAGCGTTTACATGCAGAAAACGGAGACCTGAAATATTTTTAAACTCATTAGGTGTACAGTAGTTAGTGATTGGCCCTGGGTTTGGCTGAATCCCTGAGATCAATAACAACATTAATATCAGACATTTACTTGACTTCTTTGTCAGTGATGTGTAATTACAGGATTTAACAGTGTGACATTTTTCCCCCATAATTGAACCATGTGAAACATTAATGAAGATACGATCATTCAGAGCCCAAAAACAATGAAAGTCGCAGTGATGGGCAGATCCAGATGAGTTGATAAGATTTAGTGATTCCAGGTAGTCTGAGAACTGAAAATAATGACAGTAATATGAATGATGCAGAAAAGTCTCTGACCATAAAGCGTCACAATTTAAGTGTGCAAACAGTTCCTTTGAGGAGGCCCAACTACAGTTTGTGTGATAGGGTGTGATGCCCCCCTGTGAATATGAATGGATGTGGTCCTGGTTAACACAGGCCGGATCCAGAATCAACAGGTGGAAACAAGCAATTTGCAGCAAACAGCAGAGTGTGATGCCAGAAATGCCTCTTAAAATTAAAGGCATGATTGTAGCCTGTATCAGGACAGCAAAGGGACAACAGCGTGAACAGCACCAAACAACAGCAACAGCAGCTCCTGATCCTCAGCGGCGCACGATTCTCTCTGCCCGTCTGATCCACAAGTAGCTCCCCAACAGTGTGGAACAGGCACCAAACAACAGCAACAGCAGCTCCTGATCCTCAGCGGCGCACGATTCTCTCCGCCCGTCTGATCCACAAGTAGCTCCCCAACAGCGTGAACAGCACCAAACAACAGCAACAGCAGCTCCTGATCCTCAGCGGCGCACGATTCTCTCTGCCCGACTGATCCACAAGTAGCTCCCCACAGCGTGAACAGCACCAAACAACAGCAACAGCAGCTCCTGATCCTCAGCGGCGCACGATTCTCTCTGCCCGTCTGATCCACAAGTAGCTCCCCAACATTGTGGAACAGGCACCAAACAGCGACGATCCAGATCCTCCGCGCTTCACTCTCCGCTCGTTTGATCCACAAACAGCCCACAACAACGAAATGAGGCTCTTTAAAGTTATCTGCAGCAGGTAAGATGTTTATTGTTGAGCTCAACAACAAATGAGCTCACAACAACAAATGAGGTTCTTTAAAAAAAGAAAAAAGAAAAAAAAAGAAAAAAAGCCATCTCCAGAAAAAAACACAGCAAGTCCAGAGGGGCTGAAGCCAACAGAACCTCTCAACTCCAGAGTTATTTCAGCTGCAGTTCAAACTGAAGCCTAAAAAACAGCAAGTCCAGAGGGGCTGAAGCCAACAGAACCTCTCAGCTCCAGAATTATTTCAGCAGCAGCAGTTCAAACTGAAGCCAACAGAACCTCTCAGCTCCAGAATTATTTCAGCAGCAGCTCAAACATCCGCACGTCCCTCAGATGAACGCGCGTGAGAGCGCAGAGCAGAGAGAGAGAGAGCGCAGCTCCAGTCGGCTCCACTCAGCTGCAAACACACGCGCGCAGATGGGCTCAGGTCCCACGGAGATGAAACAGACTTAATATGGACTTAATGTAGGTGATGTCCCCACAGCCAGTTCGGTTCGGATCTGGTCAGTCAAAAACACCTCCCCCACGCTCACGCACCAGGTACGCTTTCTTCCCCCCACGCCACGAGGTCAACAAAGGACAGCAGAAAAAGTCAGCAAAAGTAAAAAACTTCCCTGCTAATGTTGTTGAAAACCAGGAGAAACCACAGGAGAACCGCAGATCCAGGTGGAACGTTCAAACGGAGTCCAGTGAGTGGCAGAAGAAACACCGGGTCTTCGTGGGCGGCTCTCCGGCTTTAGGGCTCACCTGGCCGGGCAAGAATGACCGATGGGGTGAGCTCCCGAACCTGGTCCGACAGAATTTTTTTGAACGGTCCCGTCTGGCTCTCTGAGCTACTGAACACCGAATTCAGATGGAAGATGGACAAGCTTTGGTCCAATTTGAAAAAACGGGTCAGTTTGATGATAAAAGACTCAGAGAGACCAGAGGTGCTGCCGCTCCTGACCTCGCCGGAACCGGAAGAGATTGTAGTAAGAACGGTTTCACGTAAATGGGAGAAAAAAAAATCTGTTTTCATTGAATCATTGTGTAAACAGGGCCTTATGTTTCATATCTTAGATTTTATTACTGTTTTTCTTTACAATTTATACTTTTGTTGGATGTAACTGCACCGTGTGTACACAATTTTTTTTCCACCACATGTATCACATACAGTATGGTGTGAATGACAATAACAAAACCTTGACCTTGACTTATGTTTGTCAGTTTCTAATCCAAACACATGAGCAATAATAAAAGAATGTACTGTCTTACCAATCAGAGGAACAGAGTCTGAAGTTGCAGGCATGATCTCTGCTACGAGCAGCATAAACACTGTCAGTGAAAGCAGCACTGTTATGCCTGAAGAACAATGAGAACAGAAACACATCTGTTACGCCTTGTCTGGTTTGTCACTTGAAAGAACTCAAATAAATGCAGGTTTTGACTCAAGCATATGTAATTTAAGGTATGCATTTATTTAGGATTACTCCTTTTTTTACAGCTATATTTGTCGCTTTCTCACTGACTGTCAATTTGAATCAAGCTGACATTTTCAAGTCCAGGTGATTAGCTTTTGCCGTGTTTATGCTGGCATTTTTATACATCTGCAAATGAAACATGCCCAGCATAAATGCTAATCCACAGCTGTAATGTCAGCATTTGCATAAAGCAATGACAGAAATGGTTTTGCGCTTGCACATGGACCTAAAATCTCTGGGATAAAGATATATTTGTGTAGAATTTATGCTAATAATCATGAATCCCTGTCTTTGTACTGGTATGAGAGTTTTTTTTTGTGTGTGTGTTCAGTGATGATTTGATGTATGCGACTCATTTTGTACCCAGCGAGATCTTCTCTCCAGAGTCAGCAGGGAGCAGGAACACCAGCATGGCCAGGCCAGAGATGAGCACACAGGGGATGAGCAGGTTGAGACCGTAGTACAGAGTCCTGCGGCGCATGGTGACTGTGAACGTCACATCGGGGTACGGCTCCTTACAGCACTCGTAGTACAGCTCGTTGCGCTTTCCTGGCACGCCTAACGAGCAAATGAAGGGGATGGTAGAAGGGAACAAAATACACATTTCTTATAAGGAAAAGCAAAAGGTCAGTAAAGAAAATATAAATAAAAGGTGAGAGATGCCCATCTGTCAGATGGCATTTTTTAAATCCTTCCTCTCCAGCCCTGTTAGAGAAACAAGTTGTCACTAACCTAAGAGTGAAAATGAGCCCTTCTGTTAAGAGGATTTAGTTAAAGGTTGTGGAAGTTTATCAGTAACTGATGTTGAATTAATTTCTGAGTTAGAGAGTTGTTTTGTCTGCTCAGAGAGGAGCCTGCACACCTGACAACTCCAAGACCTTCTCAGAGTCTGTAAGCTGGCAGTCTCTGTGTGAAGCACTTCTTTATACTGTCCGCGGCAGAACTCACGGCCTGTGTTTGAACTCTGTCCCGTGCAAGTAGTAAACCAGAAAAAAATCTTCTTGCATCTTCACTGTGGCTTATTTTCAGTAAGCAGATGATGAAAAGATATGTATTTTAACCAACACCTTCCATGAAGCTAAACAGTCATGTAAACACAGTAGTTAAATCCTGTTTGCTTTTCAGTTGAGGTGGATGTCTAAATTGAAGCCCATACTGTCCAAAAGTAAACTTGAGACGGTAAAACATTGTCATAACATCCATACTTGATTACTGCAATGTGCTTCTTGTTTGCACAATTACAACTGGTTCATTCATTCAAACCTTTATTTATACAGGCTAGTCTCATTGAGCCACAGAGACTCATTTGCAAGAAGGACCTGTTCCAGACAGAACATATAAAGTACAGACAACAATAACAATAAACTACAGTAAAAATGTAGTTAAAATAAGAGTAGTTTATACATCAATAAATCAGGGTGAAATACTAAAAACAAGAATGAGTTTTCTTTAATTTTTCTATTGACATTATAAAATGTTTGAAACCCCTTAAAGAAATCAAGGACAACTTCAGTTCCTGTTGCAAGGTGTTCCAGGAGCAGGAGCAGAGTAGGAAAATGCCTTTTTGTCAATTTCAGTCTGCACTGAGGGGACGCTGCAGGTAATGATGGACTGAGAGCGCATGTTGTAACTGCACTGATGATCAAGTCAAGTCAACTTTATTTGTAGAGCACATTTAAAACAGAAACTGTTATCAAAGTGCTTAAAGGAGACCACATATTGGTTTTATAAATTTGTATGCTATGTCTGTGAGCTATCCAGACCATGTTCATTCAATTTAATGCACAAAATAATTCTTAGATAATAAGATATCCCCTTTTTAGTTCTGCCTTTTCTCATTTCCGTTCTGAACAGGCTGTTTATGATAATGAGCTCTGAATGCCACGCCCTTCAAAAATCTGTTTACATTAACTCCGCCCTCTGTAACAGCCAGTATCTCTAATCTGTTGTTGTTTTAAAATTAGCTCTTTTTTTATTACTCATTTGACTTACTGTTAGTGCTAGCTTAAGATAACTTACCGAAAGCCGTCTGCGCGCGCCGCCATTTGCAGCTCCTTTTAGCATTAGCCCACCTCCGAGGCTAATGATAGCTCTTCCTCCTCCGCCCGCAGCTCCGCTCGTTGCATGCGGCGCTTTTGGGAGCGATCGCTGCTCCAGTCCACACACACACAAAGTTCACAGAGTGTCTCCAGTTAATTTATCCGTATGAGGCAACCTCTGACCGGACCCCGGACCTCAAAAGCCAGCAGTTCCCAGCAGCTCACGCCCGCAGATGGTCCCTTCGCCGGCGGTCTGCTCGTTTTATTTCTGCCGGCTGCGCGTTGGGAGCGATCGCTAATACGCTAAAAATTGAACTAAAACGTAAAAATAACAATTATACTTTATTTATAAAGCCATTTAAAACAACCACAGCTGCAACAAAGTGCTGTACACATGAAATTAAGAACATTTAAACAAAAGATGAGATGAAATCAGGAAAAACAACCGTCACGTCTTTTATACTGAAGTGGGTTGAGCCTAACCAGGGGTTGCTAGGTGAGGGGCTGGATTCAGGTTTGGGGTGGGTTGTGGCTGTGGCTTGTGACGTCACAAACCGCAGGATTTGAAAACGAGACGTTTATATCCCAGAAAATAAATCAACTTAGAGTAAATATACCACTGGGTGCATTTCTTTGGCCCTAAGACTGTTTTTTTAAAGAAGTAAATACCCAAAGTAGAGTTAAAAATAAACATTAAAAAGTGAATTTTGCATATGTGGTCCCCTTTAACAACAACAACAACAACAACAGGAGTAAAATTAATGATAATACTGAAGAATTGAAAAAGCATTTAAAACGTAGGAACACAGAACAAAAAAAACCCACTAAATCAACTCACACTGTGTGAAATGTCTGCGAGAACAGAAGAGATTTTAGCAGGAAATTGAACTGAGGAAGGGAGGTGGCCTGTCTGATGTTGGGGGGCAGGTTGTTCCAGAGTTTGGGGCCCATGACTGAAAAAGCCCGATGTCCTCTGAGCTTCAGTCTTGTTTTAGGAACAGCCAAAAGCAGCTGATCGGAGGCCAATGAGGGATTTATAGATGAAAAGTAACCAGTGTGAGAGCCTACGTGTAGATAATGATGACCAACTGACCCAGGAGTACAGATATGTACTCAAAATGTGTTCAAAATGCTGCAGCCCAATTTATCTCTGGTACAGGCAAGAGAGAGCACATTAGTCCAGTTCTGGCCTCCCTTCTCTGGCTCCTGGTTTACTTCTGAATTCATTGTAAAATCATTCTGTTTGTTTTAAAGCCTCTGAGCAGTTCTGCCCCCTCCTATCTCACTGATCCGCTGCAGCCATATCTCCCACAGTGCTCTCTGAGGTCAGACCGGAAGCTTTTACTGGTTCCAGGCACTCGTTTTAAGCTCAGAGGTGACAGGGCCTTCTCTGCTGCAGGTCCAAGACTGTGGACTGAGTCACCACTGCATGTCTGGCAGGCTCCCTCCTTCACTGTTTTTAAGTCTATTAAAAAAAACTCACTTTGGCTTTTGACTCTAGGTGAACTGATTTTAACTGGTCTGTATTCTATTTTTTTTGCCATTTTATTCTTATCCTTACCTATTTGGATCTATGTATTTTAACCTGTGTTCTTTGCTTTTTTTTGTTTTGTTTACTGTACAGCACTTTGGTTGGCTTTGCTGCTTTATAAATAAAGCAGTGTGGTGTATTTTCACGATTCAAGTTTTAACTAACGACAAGAAAATAAAACGTTTTCAGAATAAATTTGTGAAACTGTTGAAAACAAAGGCATAGCATTATTTTTTGTTGCAGATTATGTACAAACACTGTAGTCTTATCACCAGCAGACTGGTTGGCCCACTATGTGAATGTGTTACTTATGGGACTGAGTTGGTTGCGGCTCCTCGGACTGATGACGTCTTTTGGATGAAAGACGAAACGTCTCAACAAAAAGAAACCATCCAGTCCTCTGTTCTGTAATCCTGTTTCTGTTGTCAGATATTAGTTTGAGCCTTAACCTAAAACAGAAACAGTTTTAGGTACATTCACATTCTGGATTTTACACAACTTACTAGTCTGGGTGGACTGACAAAAGAAGAACTAGTAAAATAAAATAAAACAATCTGTCTTTGTCCTGGTTATAGTTAGACGTATGCAAAAAGGTTGGTGGAATTATATGAGCCACTTTGTGTGTGTAGGTATGTGTGTGTTGATTTCATTCAAGAGAACGAGATAAAGCTACAAGTGGTCTACTTGGAAACAGCGATGAAATCAATCAATGTCATGCTTTATATTCATTGCCAGAGCCAAGAGAGAGAGAGAGAAAGAAAGGGACTTCTAACAATCAGTGAAGAATTAAAATCAACCTAAAGTACCTCTGATTTGATAATGCACTAAAATGTCCAGCCACAATCAACCATTTTTCTTTTAATTATATTCATATTTTTATTGTTTGATCACTTTGAGTGGGAACATGGTATGACAAAATCAGCAGAATGACGTGTTTAGGTCAGTGCTGCCAAAACATTTGGTCTTTGTAAAGCTGATGAATTTAAATAAATTGAATGGATCCAGTTTCATTCCATTTAAACTTTGTTACCTGAAGAAAATTAGCCTTCGTTAGCCACATGCTATTAGAATGGATTGCAGACTTGCAGATCCACATCCATTCTGTGTGTGTGTGTGTGCGCGCTGACATTGGCGTGGTTTGCTCGAGGTTGGCCAGCTTACCCCCCGACTGTCCTGAATTATGTGAGCCGTCTCTGTGCCAGCTGTCACCCCCCCATACACACACACACACACACACAAACACACACAACTCTCCATGCCCCTGGTGCAATCACTTTGTGTATCAACATGTTTGTGTCTGGATTAAATGTCTTCTGCTGGTCTTTGACAAACAACCAATTGTGCACAAGAAAAATATTTGTATGATAAAAAAAGAAAATATGGAGAAAATAGTTGTAGTGACTCTCAAAGCAAAATTATTATCTACTGTACTAAACTTTTACGTGTTTGTACAAAGTAAGATATGTTATTGATTGCTTCTCAAAACTGCACTTAGATTCCATAGTTCTTATTTTGTATAAGCCTTTTAGGGTCATGATCATAATTGAAACATATTAAGTGAAAGTCTAAGGTAAAATGTTAACAAAATATTGTAAACGTACAACAATTAAAATAAAAAAATAAAGGTAAATTAACTAACAAGGTTACGGTAAGTCAGGTCTTCTGGAAAACAAATCACCAAAGTTCAGAAGCTGATGACCTAACTGAACTTTGTTGGATTTATACCTGGATCAATGAGCATGAACTTTGGTGATACTACTTTATATATATTTTTTAAATGATACTGGATACCCCCCCCCACCCCCACCCCATGGGATTGATAAAGTATCTATCTTGTACTATATATCTATCTGTATATCTATCTTGTACACTCAGTATATGATCATACTATATGTACGATCAGACGTTAGGCTGATGGTCCTCCTTGATCATGAACAGCTAGTTCTGGATGTCAAGAACAAACTGGTTGATCCACTATGACAAGCTGCTATTTATAAGACTGAGTTTGTTGCAGCTCCTCAGACTGAAGGAGTCTTTTAGATAAAAGACGAAACGTTGCAACAAGAAGAATCCGTCCAGACGACCTGACTCACCTGGTTAGATTCATCTACCTGGATTATTGAGCATCAGGGTAAATCAACTTCTTGAAGGACAGCTTGCAATCTGCTCCTTTTAGGTGGGAGTTCTGAACAAAATTATTCTATTTTGAACAGGGACAGATTTATAAAATCAGCACAATCTTGTGCAATGTTGTATAATGTACTTTACTGATACTCAAAGTAAGTACATCATTTTTATTTCAGTTGCTCAATATACTTTATAGCTCAATATCTGAAAGATTGGCTGTATAATAATTGCTTTTTGAGTTGACTAATGTTGATTAACTGTGCGGCCACCATGAATTAGGTTGACTTCAAAAGCTAATTAGTTTATGTAAAATCTGCCCGGTGGTCCATCAGATATTTTACTGACAGGCATTACAGTTGGCTCCAATAGTTATTGGTAAAGTTTTAAAAAACATGATAAGTTATTATTCAGGGTAGATGTTGGGGATGACTCTCTGCTACTACCACAGCAGTTTTTACCGACAAGGTCCCACTCCCCGTTGGGTATGTAGGTAGAAATGTCGACCTCCAACATTTGGAGGTCCAGTAACCAGCCGTTGTGGGTCCAGGAGCCAAACTTCAGGTCGCACTTCTGTACATCGAAAGGGAACCACCGTACATCGATGTAGCACGTACTCTTCAGGATACCTGGAGAGAAGTGTTTTTTTTAAAAGCTCGATCGTGTAGTGAACTGGTGATTATTACAATGAAATGTTAAAAAAAAGCTTCAAAATGCTAAAAATGCCTTTTAGACGATAAATAATTTAACAAGAGCAAGCATTGATTGATTGGATTTTGATTTTTTTGGGGGAAAGGCAAGATTGTTAGAACAAAACTCCTTCATGATTGGGCTTTGTTGTAAAATGCAAAGACACATAACTTGTTTCAACCCATGCAATGATGATTATATGAAAAATAGCTTTTAGAAGAAATATTTGACATCAGAATATATGCTGAAATTCTCACCTGGTGGGATGTACTGGCAGGACCCGGAAGAATTCACCAAGACATTTGTATGAAATGTAGCATCAAACCTCTCATCCGCACTACATGGAGACAGGAGGGCTGGACGTTAAAACAGCAACGAAACATTTAACATCAAGGGAAATAAAGAAATCATGCAAATAAAAAAAAAAAATATATATATA
>JBBPBX010030206.1:24749-35341 GCA_038048925.1 Garcialebias charrua
AATTTATTTTTGTATTTTAAAGCCTGCAAAAAGAAAGGAAATTTAAAAAAAAGATCAGCTTGACGAAAAAGGTACAATCAAAACAGAAAATTGAAGCTGACACCATGAGAAGCAAAATGTGATATTTAATTTGAGTGATTATCTTAAACAAATGTAACACATTTTGCAAAGAACAAAAATCATTTTTCTGAACTATCCCAACATTTCAGCCTTTTTTTAATCATAAAGTAAAAATAGACATAATTCAGATTATATCAAAAAGGCGTTCAATACAAGATCAACTGGACTTTATTTGTTGCAGAAAACGTTTCGACTATCCAGTCCAGTTGATCTTGTATTGAATGCCTTTTTGATTTTATCATGCCCTGGACGACTGAGAATCTTCACCAGCAAATTCAGATTATAGTTAAAGCACATTCCTGTTTGATATAATAGTAATGATATAAGGGCTAGTAGTTGAACAGAGCAAAAAAAAAAAAACTTCAAGAACTTTTAGCAAGCAATAAAATGAAACTTTTTTTGCAGTGTTTGACTAAAATATACTGTACTCTGGAAAAATCAGCACAGATTAAAAAATATCGTTTCAACAACATAGAATATTCATTGTTCACTGCAGAAGTTGAAGCACAAATTATATTTTTGCTCATTTTTGCACGTGTGCATTTTATGTCTGTTTGAAAAATAGTATAAACCACAAAATTTATTTTAATGAAACTTTTAGAAAGTACCATGATTTTTCAGCATACACATTACACCGCCGTATAAGTCGCATCAGTCCAAATAGGTCTAATAAAGTTGAAAAAAAAAAAACATAAGTCGCATCTATTATGTATCACTGCTGACAACAGAAATGTGGGGCGGGTATTGTGCCAACAATCTATTGATAGAACTTCAATAAGAATTTAACAAGATTAACACTTAAAAACAAATTGTTTGCTTAAAATTATAGTAAAGGTGCGTCTCAGTTAAACTTTTCCTAAATAAATGCACTTTGACCGTCAACTTAGCAGCATTTCAAAAGCTGATTCGCAGAAGCGGGAGCTCGCAAAGGGGGGACTTGCTGTGCATTTCTTCAAAATTTAACAAGCTAACCACCTAAAAACATTTAATTGTTTGCTCAACATTATGGAAAAGTGTCTCAGTTGAACTTTTACTTAATAAATGCACTTCAGTGGTCAGATTAGCTGCATTTCACTGGGGCGGCGCAGCAAAATGAAGCTGATTCGGACGGTTGTTCCAGGCGTGATCCCGGAGCTGGATGAAGGTAGCAAACTATGGCAAGCTGATTGTGTCATTAATAGCCACTTTTACCTTTACATGACACAACGACATGATATTCTACTCGAGTGCCATCTAGTGGCTGAGAATGTTAGTGTTCAATACAAGAAAGTTCATTCTCAATAGTCCAGGTATTAAATCCGCTCATTCTCAATCAGTTCATCTGGACAGTTTCTTTTTAGTAGAAACGTTTCACCCTCACTGTGTGAGGGTGAAACGTTTCTACTAAAAAGAAACTGTCCAGATGAACTGATTGAGAATGAGCGGGTTAGTGTTCAATATTTTCAATGTCAGAATGAATGAAAACGGTCATATCTCAGCCAAAATTTGGTTTATAAATATGGTTAAAAAAACATAAATAATTTGCTTTGGTGTATGAGTCGCACGACATGCAAATTATGCAACAAAAAAAAAGTTCAACCAATAGGCCGAAGAATACTGTAATCACTGTTTTGGCATCTATAATTCATTAACACTGGGAGTTAAATTAAGATGGATGCGACAGCTTGTCTGTATTTGGAATAAACTAATAACTATAACCCTGTCATTTTTAAAACTATTAGGCTAAAAATGTATATTGTTATTACTACTGTTTACATTTATTACTACTGTTTACATTTACACTACTTTTATATCTACACCACTGCTGATACATATACAGTATTCTCTGACTAGCCTTATTTAAGGATGCCCAATGTGCCTTATGTGCCTTACTGCATATGCCACTTTGCCTCTATACCAACATCAACTACCTCATACATATACTGTGTACATTAACTCATATGCTGCTGTGCCACTCTTTGCAAATGTCAATGCTAGAACCTTCAGTTTATTTTATAGATATACTTTTTATACTTTTTATACTACTATGCAAAAACTCAGGACAGTATTACACTTTTATTATTTCATTTTATGCTTATGTTCATTAAATGTTTAGTGTTTTAGTGTTGGTGTAAATTTTCATACTTTTATACTACTATGCAAAAACTCAGGACAGTGTTACACTTTTACTATTTTATGCTTATGTTTATTAAATGTTTCAGTGTTTTAGTGTTTAAATGGTTACTGTTGCACTGAGGGACTGAGAGAAACGCAATTTCAATCCTGTGTATGTCCTGTACATATTGCAGTTCTGACAATAAAGTTGACTTTGACTTTGACTTTGATGTGGTAGTAACAGTGACTGATTAGCAACGGATTGTTAAATCTATATTTACACTTTTGGCTGTAGAATTATGTGTAAACAATACAACTATGAGAATGTGAGGGGCAAATAAATAATAATAATAATAATAATAATACATTTTTGAGTTTTGAAATTATAAAAAAAAAAACACGGTCATTGTCCTTTTAGCTAAACTGGACCATTAATATGAATCTCCTAATCCTCCTCTGCTATTGTCAGTTAAGATTCTCTGATTGAGTCCAGTTATTGTTATTTTGCTCAATAATAAGAGCAAAACAACAACAACACATGCAGAAATAATCCTGCTGACAAAAGTAATAGAGTGATAAAAAAAGCACCCTCATTTACACAAAAGATTTGTAGCTGCACGTTTAGTTTGCTGTTTTCACTCATGAAAAAGGAGAATGGGGTACAGTGGAGACTGAATGAGCCTCGTTTCAAACCATGATCGAATGCTCATCCAAAGCCTGACTCCAACCGCCATTTGTTCCTGTCTCTTGGTATTTTTATTCCACTTACTATACAACACAGGGGCCAGAGGGGGAGATGTGACATCTATTCATGAAGGCTTTACACTCGGCATGTAGAATCTAAATGTTATTAAAGTGTGCTGGTGCTTTTGTAACAGGACAAAGATTTATTTACCTGACACTAATTCAGAGCCTCTAAATCAGTCATTTAGGCAGAGTAATGTTTTCTGTGCACTCGCCATAGGGAGACAATACAGACTGTGAGAGTGCTGGGGAAAGATTCAATGACCTTCATAGATTAAAGCTATTGGAACATACAGTACTGGTAGTTTGAATACAAAAACCCAAAGTGTTCGGTAGAATACATTTGAGAAGGTTTTTATTTATTTATGTATTTTTCTTTGTCAGAAAAATATTGCTACAACTTTGTATTAGTGATGTAAAACAGTTTTGATTTTTTTTTAAATCAAAACAAAAAGAAGCAGACATTGTGAGTGAGTACCGGTACTGTATTTCCAGACAAAAATAAATAAATATATAAACTAAAGACCCAGCATCCCTTGAACATCTCACACAGAGAACCTCAAATAATCCTGAAGAAGAAGAACGTTGTAGACATTTTGGTCCATTGTTGAAAATAAAGATTTGTTTAATTTCATGCAGTATTGTAAGGACTTTTAGCTGCGGGGAGGAGGGGTGGCACAGAGGCTAGAGAAGGTGGGCCTGTGATTGGAAGGTTGCCGGTTCAACTCCTCGTACCGACAACATCAAAATGTGGGTGGGAAAGGTGAAACACTCACACCTGCCTCCACCCTCATTTGCCCCACTCTGGGCTCTTGAGCAAGGCCCTTTACCCCCACCATCTGCTCCTCTGGGCGCCCTATGGCAGCTCTCTGCTCCACACAGAGGGCTGTGGTAGCTCGGTTGAGTCAGGAAGGGCGTCCAACGTAAAAACAATTGCAGAGTCTTCGTGCAAGTTAGTCCACTATGGCGACCCCTGAAGAAGGGAGCAGCCGAAAGAAGAAGAAGGTTTGCCATGTCTTTTAGCACTCAGTGTATGTATTGTGGATGAGTCTCAGCTACTACCACAGCACATTTCAGCTCAGTAGCTGTAAAATTGATGGAAGTACAGCCACGTTTGTGTTAGCTACTGTAGCGACTCAAAAAGTTATATAGCCTGTTAAACGTTTGAAGTTCCTCCTCGAAAATAACAATTGTTTCCCGACAATTACAAACTCTGTTACACTGGTATTTAAAAAAAAAAGCTAACTTTTGTGAGACTTCATCAGATGTATACTGTAAGCGTCACAGCAGATCTATTTTTTTTTTTTTTTTACAGAAAATAAGGATGAAAATGAAAGATTGTTTTCACATAAAGTTTTTTTTTTAAGTGATTTTATTTAGTATTGAGATTCAAAGCAACAACCTCATTCTTGTGTTGGATAAATGTGTCCATAATTATTGCCGTACAAAATATAAAAGAAATGTAGAAATATGGCAGGAGGAGTGAGACTGTTTTGCCGCTCTGTCTGTTACTTTTAAAACTTTACTGATGATAAGCACTTGTACTTGTGGGTCCATTTCATCACATTTATTCTTAGTAAATCCACGTCATTAAAATAAGAACAAGCGCTCAATACAAAAACAACTGCAGAAAACGTTTCACCCTTTATCCAAAGGGCTTTTTCAATTCAAAGGAGCAGCTTTGTGACAGAGAAGTTATATACAGGCTGACATGCCACACACCAACTTATGTAAATTGGAAGCTGAAATAACGCCCACACATATCTGAGATAACATACCCATTCTCTGTAAATTGACGAAACAACACATCACAGCTTAATGCCGGGTACCCACTAGACGCGTAGAAACGCTCCTGCTGCCCCCTTTTGGCCGCTTGTCACTTTCACACAAGCCACTGAAGACGCCACTGATGACGCGCCCTGGGAGGAGGCAGAGGAGGGTCTGGGTCCTTTTCCGGTTGTTTCTTGTACACCGGGCAGACGAAATCAGCTGTACGTGAGCCTCGTTACTACTTGAGTGGGTTTTCTACGAGCCGAACTGCAGCTCCAAAAGTCTTTGTTGAGATTAAAACGTTTTTTTATGTTTGGGGTGATCGTACGCTCGAGCGGACAGCAGCAACTGTTTAAAATGCCAAGTTTCTTACCGGAGGCTGGTTCCTTCATGGAGGCTCGATGGGGTAAGTTTAAAAAGTCCAGAAAAAGTCCAGTTTTCGTTGCGTTATCACATAGCAGAGTCTCTCCCGATTGGTTGCTGCGACGCGTCGAGCGTCGAAAGTTCAAATATTTGACCCTTGGCGGCTCGACGCATAGGTTGCTTCGGACGTGCGCGTGCGCGGAAAGGAACTGCCGCGTGCCGCCGCGCCGCTTCAAACACTCAAAACGCGCCGCTTCACGATTCGACGTGCCTCGACGCGTCTACACATAGACTTTCAATGTAAACCGGCCGCTTCCGCTGGCCGAAACATAATAGTAGGGGGTTTGTTAAAGGTGCTATGTGTAACTTTCTGTAGAGCCAGAACTTAGAAATATTTTCAACAGGCAAAGCATTCTGATCCCTCCCCCTCAGAGCCATATATGGCTCTGCTCCCCCTGGCCCTGCTGAAATTCAAATTCAAGCTCTGTTTTTATTGGCTGGTTACAAACTCTGTTTTTATTGGCTGGTTAATGGCGGGTCACTCTGTGTTTTTAGTGTTTTTATAAATGCTGATAGAGAAGCAAGGGGACTATAGTTTTTTTCAGAGATTACTTTGTCTAACATCAGTCTGTCAGTAGATAGTGACAGAGTGAAGAAATATGTTAAAAATACATTGTTAGAAAAGTTACAGACTGCATTACAAAGTTACATAGTGCAGCTTTAAGGTCTTTGTTACTCTAATTCACAGAATCAGCTACTCTGTTCTCAACAGGTGTGAACTGTCTGGGAATCAGATTTAAAGCTGCATTATATGTCTTTGAATCTTCACCAGCATAATCCACATCATTCTAATGTCATGTTTCAAATTAGCCATCTGCCTAAATAAGTGACGAGCCTGGGAGCAGCATTTTGACTTAAGTGAAACCCTAAAAGGTTCTGTTTGCTTTGGAATGAGTAAATGGAGTTCAAGTTTTCTGCACAGCTGAATGCATGAATGCCAATTTCCTGGACATTCAGCGACAGAAGAAAAATCTTAGAGATTATGAATTAAGACTATAAGGAAAGCTTGGAATTCTGATGTGATGATTTTTTCCCCCAAAGAGATTATTAATTTATTGGTAAACCTCCAGTTTCATGTGAGCTGTTGAATAATGAAAACCAAAAACATTTTTAAAGAATGTCATGCCAGTCACTGGCTTGGCAATAAATGTTTTTTTCAAATATATCATCCCAACAGAGTAAAGAAGCAGAGAAAATTGAGATGGAAAGCCAACAGACAAACTGCATTTAAATTGTATACCAGGGGTATACGCTTCTTTAGAAATTTATAGTGAAGAAAACTTTCAATCTTGTTCCCACATCAGCACACATAAGAGGATGACATTTTAATAAGAGCAATGTGTTTGGGTAATTTTGTTTTCCTCGGGGATCCCCCAGAAACAACCTTATCCCAGAAATCCCATTTTGAGTGAAGCTTCTTGATGTGCTGACATAATGGGCCTTTGAGACAGAGACGTTCGCAATGAAGTCGTTGCAAGGTTTAATGTCTGAGAGGATACTCAAGAGCAAAGAACAAAACATTTTTAAACTTTCAGAAGAACTACGTTGCTGTGTTTATTACTTCTGTGACCATGGAGCACCTGAGGAAGAATGCTGAATTGTGGAAAATATAAATCAAACATCACATTGTTATCCTGAACTAACTGATATGGTGCAGTTGGAAAAAAGTTGTTCTAGTAACGTTTTTAATGTGGGGGTTAAGACATGTCCTGATCAAATATAACATCAATGTTTTTAACATTAGAGCTGGAGGCCAGATTAATGTTGTTTAGAGTTGATGAAAGACTGAAAAATGTATTGATGCTCGGGTCCAAAAACCAAAACCTCTGTCTTGTACGAGTTTAAAAGCAGAAAATGTAGGGTCATCCAGATTTTTTATGTCTTTAAGACATGCTTGTAGTCTTAAGTAGCTGATTGGATTTGTTGGGTTTCAAGGACAAATATAACTATGTATCATCAGCACAACATGAAAATGTATCCCATACTGTTTAATAACATTACCTAATGGAAGCATATAAATAGTATTGGTCCAAGCACCGAACCCTGAGGAACTCCATGACTAACTTTGCTGTAAGAAGAAGATTTACAAACTTTATTTACAAACTGGAATCAATCACATATTTTTCAGATCTCTCTTGTAAATGCGTCCTAAAGGCTGAATGAAAAAAAAAAAAGTATGATTCAAACCAATTTAGAGCAGTTCCTTACAGGAACAGTTGAAAATTATTCAAGTCTCTGTAATAGAATATTATGATCAACTGTATCAAATGCAGTACTGAGGTCTAACAGGACCAGTGAAGACACCTGTCCATTGTCAGAGGCCATGAGAATATCATTAGTAACTTTCACCAGTGCAGATTCAGTGCTGTGGTGAGCTCTAAACCTGACTGGAACTCTTCAAACAGATTAATTATTTGCAGACGATCATGTAACTGACCAGCAACTATTTTCTCTAGAAAATATTAGATGAAAGTTAGATTAAATATAGGTATATAAGTGGTGAGTTGTAAAGACTGAGCCAGGCATTCAAACAAACAGCAATACTTAAAGAGGAACTTTGCAATTACGGTACATAAAGAGCAAAAAATGCTGCAACTAAGTGCAAAAGTTTGTAAATTATAAAGTCTTATAATGTCATGTTGAACCACAATGATTCTTCTTTTTCCACTAATCAGGGTTTATGTTTAATGTCTAACAATTCTCTCTCTCTCTCTCTCTCTCTCTCTCTCTCTCTCTCTCTCTCTTTGTTCGCTGAAGAAACAGATACTTTGTCTAATAAAAGATACTAACTTTGCATTGTTGATGTAACATTAAAGCTTGTTGTGGATATTTGTCCAAAGGTGCTGCGGGATCAAATGTTTTGTCACAAACTCCTCAAACTTCATTCTCCTGTGTTCCAAAGAGAATATCAAATCTCTAATATTCTCTTTAGGGCAAAGGCTTGGAACATCACTCAGAACCTCCAGTCCACAGAGGCAGTAACAAAGTTAATTTAGATTATTTATTTATTATAATAAAAGTACCCTTGGATCAAAGGCTCGGGAGTTTAAGTTACTTCTCGTAGTATTTACAGAAAACTGACAGTCCTGTCGCATGAACAAATTTAAAAGTAATGTATCAGCAATTAAAGATCGTCATCGTCTTCAGTCTGACTGAAAAGATAAAGGCTTTAACATTTAGATAAGAACTGGGTTCAGAATCAAGACTTTATATATATTTTTTGCTTAGTGACTTCATGACTTTGGATAATTGGCACTAAATAAACAAAGTGAGTTGAGAATATCATTCACACAGAAAAAGATGCAAGAATAAGATCAATTTTAAACCAAAAATAAGATTATCCATTCTAGTCTGGAGGTGATGTTTGCCTGAAGCCATAAAGTGTCAATATTTCTGAAGAAATCCAGTGTTGTCACTTTTAATACATGTGTCACAGTTCAGATGGAACAACTGACAACAAATCATGCAAATGATAAATATGGGGCTCTTGGTTTGTTTCCACTCATCCACTCGAACACTTATTTTTAGATTTGTGGGGCTGAATGTGAAAAATAAAATGTAACATATTTGACTTCCTGCTGAAATTTCACCCCACCATTAGAGTTACCAGATTTGTCACAGGTTTTATTATATATTTTCCATGTCAACACACTTTTACAAATGCACATTTTATGTATTTACACAGTTTCTTGCAAGGTTTGCAGTATTCCCAGCAGAGCAAATTCAACCCAGCAGGTAATCTCCTCCCATGAAGTGCATAGGTGGGAAAGTTCAGACTGTATTGTTTAAAAAAAAGTAGATATTTAAATTTATTGTTATTATTATTATTGGTCAGTTTCTTTGGAGAGGCAGACATGTGTAAATCAAAATGATTTAGGTAACATCTAAGTGGATCTTGAGGAAATGGCAAGCAAATAGGCAAAATTCAGTTGCAGTGCATGTTCCAGGAGGTTGGATACAGTCCCAGAAACCTTATAATTTTTAATAAATCTGTCAGCTGGAGTTAAAGAAGCATGAAGCTGCTTGGCGCTGGACTTGTAACCTCCTATATTCTTCTAACTGAGCACCTTAAACATCTGCTTTTTCTGCTCTATGTTCAGTTGGGTTCACAGCAATATCATACTACGGTACTTGGTCACCTGCTTCGAATGTGTCACCCATTAAATGTCTGTTATTAGTTGTTATCATCCCCATAGGTTGTGTTCAGACTGCCCCTCCTGTACCTCCTATAAGGTTTAAAGCTACATTCTTAGTGCTGATAAGTCACGTGGTTAGGTTAAGAGTAAAGGGTCTGGGGGTTAAGTTTAGGGTTAGTGCTATGGGTCAGGTGTAAGGTTAGTTTTAGGAAAAGGGTTAAATAAAGCTAACAACAACAAAAAAACTTACGGTTTGACATGCATGTGAAGCTACATATTAGCAGCGATAACAAGGTACCTTTAAAACTACTAGGAGGTAGGAGGGACAGTCTGAACGCAACCTAATAATAACTAATAATGGTCCTTTAATGGGCTGATAACACCCAAAGCCACTGACTTGGAAGCATATATGTTTCATTTTAATTGGCAGATGAAAAGTTTGATGTACTTGTGATACTAATTAAGGCCAAACACTTTATTTGAAACATGGCTGTAATGCAAACATTAATAGTTTCTTCAGGTGCCAACATGTCTTTACACTATTTGAACATATTTGTCTAAAACATACAAAAAAAAATAACTTTTTACAATATTCTCTGTTACATACTGTACTAAAGGCATGTGGATATGCATTAGACAACTGCTTTGAACCGAATCACTTATCACAAGAAATAAAGCAGCTGGAGTTTGTCTGCATCAGTAGAAAACTATAAATGTATTAATGCTGTCAGGGATGTGCCTTGTTATATAAAAAGACTCAAATCTGATTAAATAAAGCATCTACAAACTATCTTTCTGCACTACTACATTTGGGTGGGTTTGCTCTTTGAATTTGCCTTTTTATTTTTTATTTGTGCTCAAGTGTTGCAAAGCCATGACCTAATTTTCCAACGGGGATCATTAAATCTTCCATCTTGTGATTTTTTTTTATCTCCTCTCTTGTGTGTATCATTTTTACATATAAATAAAAACGTTTATTTTCCAAGGATTTATACTAAAAGGACAAAGAACATCAGATTCAATCTGGGTCTGCATTAGAACTGTTGCCATCACCGTTTGTGATCGGTAAACCCCGCCATAAGCAGCTTAATGTTCTGTTTCATCTCAGTCAGAAACCAGAACCTCATGCTTCTCTCCTTCTCTCTGCTCCTTTCAGAAGCAACAGGAGATATTTTCTTATTTCCTCATACAAAGGATACACAATCAAGTTAACGAGGGTTGAAACACAGTTTAAGTAATTAATGTGTTTGTATTGTTATCTTTACACAAGTGCAGTTCTTGAATGAGTATATTTAATTCAATTAT
>JBBPBX010030207.1:10947-35341 GCA_038048925.1 Garcialebias charrua
TTCTCCATTTTCTCAGCATTTTCATTGCAGTTTAGTTTTTGTTCACAAGGAGTAGATCTTGGTTTGCAGTCTTGCATTTGAAATCTTTCGAGTATTTTATCGACATATTCTTCTTGTGACATTTTTACATGATTTTCTGTATGTTCAAAATGGATGCCAAGAAAATGTTTGAGTTTGCCCATATCTTTCATTTTGAATCTTGCTGTCAAGATTTCCTTCACAGTTTTCAGAATACTTTCATCACTGGCAGCAATAATAATATCATCAACCCAAATTATTATTATTACTTTGTTCTTTTCTGTTTCCCTGGTGTAAACACAATGATCTGCAAGGTTTTGTATGAAATCATTTTCAGTTAAATAGTCATGTAATGTCTTGTTCCAGTTTCTGCCCGACTGTTTTAAACCATAGAGCGATTTTTCTAATTTATAAACCAGTTTCTCATTTGATTTTCCTTTTATTTCATATCCATCTGGTTGCTCTACATAAACTTCAAAATCAATTGGTGCATGCAGATATGCAGTTTTTACGTCCATTTGATGTAATATAAGATTTTCTTGGATGGCACATTGCATCAGAACTCTAATACTTGTCATGTTTGCTGTTGGGGAAAAGGTTTCGTCATAATCTATACCGTAGTTTTGGTTATACCCTTTGGCAACATATCGTGCTTTGTATTTTTCACCATCACCATTATTTTTCTTTACGTATACCCATCGACCCCCTACTGCTTTCTTACCTTCTGGCAATGTTGTTAGGGTAAAAGTGTTATTTTCTTTTAGTGAGTTAATCTCCTCATTCATAGCAGCTGTCCATTCTTTTGAGTTTGGTGACATCATGGCTTCATTGAATGTTTTAGGTATGTCATATAGTATTCTGTAACAGTAATCTATGTCGGTTAATGCGTGGTTTTCTTCTTTTACTGCTGTCACATACTCATTAAGATATTCTGGTCTTTTCCTTACTCTAGAAGGATACCGTCTGTCTTCTGACTCGCCACTAGATGGTGCCAGATCATTTACTTCTCGTTGACTTGTGCTTGCTTCCTGTGATCCACTAGGTGGTGCCAGATCGTTTACTTCTTGTTGACTTGTGCTTGCTTCCTGTGATCCTGAATCTAACTGCTCTTTTATTACTGCATTTCCTCTCATTTGGATATCATCATTATCATCTACATCATAAGACACGTTCTGCGTTTGTATTTGGTCTTTATCGTTATTTTTAGACAAGAATTTAACCAATCGGCATTTTTGTACTTTTGCGTTTTCTGGAAAATAAATCCAATATGCAGGACTGTTATTATCGTACCCTATAAAAATACCCTTTGTGCATTTTGCATCGAGTTTCCCTTGTTTCTGTTTGTATGCATAACATTCTGTTCCAAATTTTTGCATTCTAGACAAGTTTGGTTTCTTTCCCGTTAGTAAATAGTAAGGTGTTTGACCTGTCCGGTTGTTAAAACATCTGTTTCTTATAATAGCTGCGGTTCGGATAGCATATGTCCACAGTCTTTTTGGTAATTGACTCTCAATTAGCATACATCTTCCCATATCAAATAGGGTTCTCCAGCTACGTTCGGCTGTGCCATTTTGGTGTGGGGAATATGGAGCTGATGTTTCATGTTTTATCCCGTTTTTACTTAACAGTTCTTTGTAACCTTTAGATGTAAATTCCGTACCATTATCAGATCTTATACATTTTATTTTCCCATATGGTGCTGTATCAGCCAAGAAAAGTTCTGTTGCGTGAACAGTATCGCTCTTACTTTTAAGAAAATAAACAAACATTGCACCGGAAAAATCATCAGTGAATATTATCGCATATCTATGCCCATCATGTGATACTGGATCTATAGGTCCAGCTAAATCAGTATGTACAAATTCAAGAGGTGCATCAGCTTTCTTGTCAGGGCTTCTATTTCTGGTCTGGAAAAATTTACCTTGAATACACACTTCACAATTTTGATTTCCTGCTGTTTTACCGTTGATTTTCATCCCATCAACTACATTTTGCAGCTTTAAAATGTCACTGTGATTGCAGTGTCCCAATATTTCATGCCATGTTTGTAAATCATAAATTTTGTTGCATTCATCATACTCACATAATGTTGCGAGGTAGTACAGTCTGTCGTGCTCGTGGATGTTGAACTCTGTACCGTCTCTGTGTTGAAGAATATTTCTCCCTTTCGTGAAGATGATGGTGGCTCCGTTTGTTGTTGCGGCCCTCACAGAAAAGATATTCTGTGGAAACGTGGGGATGTACAATGCTCCTCTCAGCAATACTCTGTGTTCTCGTCCCCTGCTGTCCATCAAAAGTACTTCTGCGTCTCCTCTTCCTTCTGCCACTCCGTTACATCTGGTACCATCAGCCAACTCGATACAATGTGTTGTTGACTGGAAATGTTCATCAAACTTTTTAAATGCCGTCTTTTCTTTCAGGATGTGTGATGTCGCTCCTGTGTCCACCATAAGACCTGTAGTTTTGAGGTTCTGTTGATGATTTGGTCTCACGCTGTCATCTCTCGTCCGGAATGCATAAGTGTTGTCGCTCTCTGTGTTCCTGTTCTCCACTGCTGTGCGGGCGTCGTCACTCCATCGCTTCCTTCTGCAGTTTGAGTCACTGTGTGTGTTGCTTCTGCAACCACTGCACCACAGTCTGGAGCGGCAGACATTTGCTTTATGTCCAGTGAAGCCACACCTAAAACATGTTATTTCTTTCTTGTAGTCTCCAGCAGCTGTTGATGGTAGTGCGCTTTGTGGCGTCCTCACTTTCATGACGTCATCTGTTTCTGTCATGCGCATTCTTTCGGTGTCCTCATAACTCCTGAGTTTCACTTTGAATTCAGCAAACTGTATGTCTGATTCACTTTGGGTTATATGGACGGAAAAAGGCTTAAATGTCTCTGGCAGTCCTTTTAAAACCATCGCCACGAGTAAACCATCACTAAGGATCTCCCCGGCATTTCTCAGGGCTGTAATTAGTGTCTCTGCACGTATGACATATTCAGTCACACTTTCACCGCTCTCTTTCCTCAATGAAGTTAGTTCAGTGTAGAGACTTATAATTCTTGGTTTACCTTTTCCAGCATAGTAGTCTCTCAGTATCTTTAATGCTTTTCGACCATCGTCGGCAGCTTCTCTCATCACGAGTGACAAACTTTTGTCATCGAGAAATTGGATCAACTCTGCATATGCCATTTCATTTTTCTCTTCATCAGTGTCTGCCGGTACACTCACGTCGTCGGTCGGCACCTCCTCGTCGTCGGCCGGTACATCCGCGTCATCGGCCGGTACATCTGCGTCATCGGCTGGTACATCCACGTCGTCAGCCGGTTCATCCTTGATTTTTCTCCCCAATATGGTGTCTTTCAGACCTTGGAGTTTAAGATGTCCCAGAACTCTCGTCTCCCATAATTCATAATTGTTTTCGTCTCCGTCGAAGGTTAGCCGCGCCCATCGGCTACTTGAATCGACGACGTGTTTGTTCATGGTGCTAGCTTAGCATTCAGTAGTTGCTCACCAGAAAAAACGCTCGTCCTTGTGACTCCAATCTCCAAAAGCTTCACCCGTGCTCGTCGTCATCCAGAGCTTCTCCGGGTTGTATCTTGCGCTCTTCCTGGAGTTCTCCTGGGCTTTACTGGGCTGTATCTGGGTTCTGCTGGGCTGGGCCCATAACCTGTCAGCAGGTAGCGTCACTCAGTCGGAATCCGAGCGTGCATTCATCCAGACATACCGTCACCACGGAGGAATAAAAGTGACCAAGAGTCATCGTTCTGGTTTGTTCATCACAATGGAATGACTGTTTATTCAGTAGACACGTCACCTTTTTTTTTATACACACTCATGTGTTCTTAATTACATGGCAGGAAGTGCATGTCTTTTCAGAATAAAAGCATTCGACAAAATGAAAAGCATAATTATACCACTCAACACATACACATTCATAAAGGATGCATACAAATTAAATGTTTTATTAAAAAGTGAAAATAAAATGGTAATTAAAAAAAGCTGATTGCCAAAGCTGGAAAGCCTTTGCAACTGTTTTAGCTCGACAGTAAACAACTGTGTCATCAGCATAGAAATGTAAGGATGCATCAGGGATGCTCTGCATTACCATATGTAGATTGTAAAGAGGGTGGGTCTGAGCCTTGTGGTACACTATTCTTGACTGAAATAACTGGAGAAAATACCATTATGTTGAACACATTGCCTCTGATCTGAAAGATGGAGAACTATCCAATGGTGTGATCTGAGAAACTGATTTCTAAGAGCTTATGACACAAGATGTTATGATCCACTGTGTCAAAATGTCTAAGAAAAGTGCAGCACAAAATGCTACGTTCACACCGAGCGCGTTTTGAGCAGCCAAAAAGCGCGAAACAGCCAGTGTTGCCAGATCTCGCGACAGAAACAAGCACAAACAAGCGAGTTGCTCTTTGAAAACAAGCCCAACTGGCAACCCACCCCATTGTTTAAACAAAGGCAGTTTTTAAACAGTATAAACATGTATTATGGCATTACAGTAAAATTATGCTAAACACTTTGAAGAACATATCCACTCTGAAAAATAAATTTTGCATTTTTATACAAATTAATCCCATTAAGCCTCTGGGACTCATTTAACAGAGAGACCTGAATTTTAAATGAAGAGTGATGACTAATGACAACAAATGGACAACGACAACAACAGACGATCATAAAGGATGAGTACAAATAAAAAATAATAAAAATTAAACGGCAAACTCATAGTAAGCAACAAGCGACGTTACAAGTTACCGACACAAGCCCAGGAAACCGCAGCAAGTGACTCACCCAAAATAACAAGCGACTTTGGAAAATAACAAGCCCAAAAGTAGCTTCTGATAGGCGGACTTGGCAACTATGGAAGCAGCAGCGGCGGNTATGTTTATGTTTATTAAATTTGTTCATTTTTTTTACAAAAGAAACAATACAAGGCAATCTCATAATGATAGTGTACAAAATGTAAAAAAATGAAAGGTGGCAGAAAGAAGAATAAATCTTATTATATCTGCCCCTTATCTCCAACAATCAGATTAAACAACAGTAGTCAAACCATGTAAACAATAATAATCTTCAACCAACTTTTTCCAACAATCAGGTTAAACAATAATATTCTTCAACCAACAGTACAAAATGACTAATTCTTTTTAGTTTTCTAACTAATACTAATACAGTACAAAATGATTAACTCTTTCTAGTTTTCTAACTAATACTAATACAGTACAAACTGACTAACACTTTCTAATTTTCTAACTAATGCAATACACATTACGTTATTTCACATATATTTTTTTAACATATTTGTTTTGATCATTTTTTTAAATGTAAACACTGACTTGGCATTTTTAACTACATTCTCCAAGCCATTCCATAATCTAATTCCCTGAATTGAGGTAGAACGTCCCTTCAAACTGGTTCTGAATTGTGGTTTTACAAACAACTCTGTTCCCTTAAGATTATAACAACTTTGTCTTTTAACAAAGTGCATTTGGATATTTAAAGGTAATGCATTATTTTGAGCTCTATACATAACTGATAAAATATTATAGTCTACCAAATCATGGAACTTCAGTAATTTTAGTTGATAAAATAATGTACTTGATGGATGACGGTAATGCTTTCTAGTGATAATTCTTACAGCTCTTTTCTGTAATACAAAAATAGGCTTTGTGATTGTTTTACACGCATTCCCCCAAACATCAATACAATAGATTAAGTGTGGAACAATGATTGTGTTATACAACAAATACAGAGCTTTATCATTCAATAGGTCTCTGACTTTGTACAGTACTGCTATCGATTTAGCTATTTTTATTCTTACAGAATTTATGTGTTGTTTCCATGTCAGTTTGTCATCAATGATAACACCCAAAAACTTCACCTCACTCACTCTACAAATCTCAACATCCTCAATTTTGAGTGGAACATCAACAGTTTTCTTTCTATTACCGAATATCATGTAATTAGTTTTCTCTAGATTTAATGATAATTTATTTATTTTAAACCAAGTTTGTATCTTTATAAATTCTGTTTTTATCAATTCTAACATTTGTTCTATATCTTCACCTGAACAGAAAAAAGTGGTATCATCTGCGAAAAGTACACATTTAAGGAGTCCTGACACATTTACCAAGTCATTCACATATAAAATAAAAAGCTTTGGTCCAAGTACAGAGCCTTGGGGAACTCCACATGTGATATTACAGAGGTCAGATCTTACATCATTTATTTGTACAAATTGTTTCCTATTTTTTAAGTAGCTAGATACCCACTGTAATGCTGGTCCTCTAATACCATATTTGTTCAGTTTTTCAAGGAGAATGGTGTGATCAATAGTATCGAATGCTTTTTTTAAATCAACAAAGATACTGATACAGTGTTGTTTTTGATCGACAGCAGTAGTTATTTGTTCCATTAATTCCATGAGAGCCATTGATGTAGAGTTTTTTGATCTAAACCCATACTGACTGCTGCTTAGAATATTTTGTTTATCTATAAATTGGTCTAGTCTGTTTACAAATAGTTTTTCAAGAATTTTTGAAAACTGTGGTAACAAGGATATAGGTCTATAATTGTTGAATACACATTTATCACCATTTTTAAAAAGAGGAACGACCTTAGCTACTTTCATATTATCTGGAAAAATTCCTGTTGAAAATGATAAGTTACATATGTATGTGAACGGCTCAATAACATGGCTCATTATGTCCTTTACAAACATCATATCCATGTCCACCCAGTCTTTCGATCTCTTGTCTGTAAGATGTTTTACTACATTCATTATTTCCTCTTTGTTAGTTCCATTTAGGAAAATACTATTTGCACAACCTGTAATTGAGTGGATCATATTTTTATCTACTTTTGGTATCTTAGCTGCAAGGCTTGATCCAACATTCACGAAATATTGATTAAATCCATTTACAATTTCATTTTCATCATGAACTTCATCGTTGTCTTTTACAAAATATTTTGAAATACCAGTTTTTGCTTTATGATTCTTCAGTACACCATTCATTACTCGCCATGTTGCTTTCATATCACCATTAGTTTTATCTAATAATTTACTATAATATTCTTTCTTATGTTTCCTTATAATGTAAATGTAAACATTGACTTGGCATTTTTAACTACCGGTACATTCCATAGATGGTACATTCCATAGATATTATATATATATCTATGGTACATTCTACAAGCCATTCCATGTTCAGACCGGAACGAGAAGCAGCCAGTGTTGCCAGATCTCGCGACAGAAACAAGCGACCAGCCCCCATGAAAACAAGCACAAACAAGCGACTTGTTCTTTGAAAACAAGCCCAACTGGCAACCCACCCCATTGTTTAAAACAAAGGCAGTTTTTAACATAAATGTATTATGGGCATTACAGTAAAATTATGCTAAACACTTTGAAGAACATATCCACTCTGAAAAATAAAAATAAAATTTGCATTTTTATACAAATTAATCCCATTAAGCCTCTGGGACTCATTTAACAGAGAGACCTGAATTTTAAATGAAGAGTGATGGCAACAATGGACAACGACAACAACACACAATCATAAAGGATGAGTACAAATAAAAAATAAAAAAATAATTAAACAGCAAACTCATAGTAAGCAAAGTCAACAAAAAAAACTTTCTTTAATCTCTATCCTGAATCATGCAAGTGTGCGCTCTTTCTCTCATTTTTTATTATATTTTTCCCATATTAGCGTGGTCTTGTCACTCTCTAGACAAAGAATAAGAACAAAGAATAACAAGCCCAAACAAGCGACTTTAGAACCGACACAAGCCCAATAAACCGCAAAAAGTGACTTCCCAAAATCATACGCGACTTTGGAAAATAACAAGCCCAAAAGTAGCTTCTAATGAGCGGACTTGGCAACTATGGAAGCATCAGCGGCGGGGTGTGGGAGGAGCGTCTTGATTCTATTTCCGGTTTGATGTTTTGTTGTCTGTTCTCAAAATGGCGGATGAAGTGGAGACTGTAGCTGCCATCAAGGGCAGATCTCATTTTATGCATTATTCAATATTCAGTTAAAGAGAGCAATAAATATTAGTGTTTAATATAAAACATTTAATAATCGATAAGTAACAACTTTCAGTAATTTATGTTGTTAAGGTTCATTTTTTGTGTTAAAATGCATTGAAATGTATGGGGGAACGTATATTTTGTTCCGCATGCCACGTTGTTTCCCTTGGAGTAAGATTGATTGACACAGTTGCCATGGAAACCGTTAGAGAACCGTTACTGCAGAAGAGACTACTACAAGAAGTTCCCCCTGAAGACAAAGGGGTGTTTTACGTTTCTTTTTGTAAGAAGAAGCTGTAGAAAATCGTCTTTATTCCTCTGGAGTTAATGTGGCCAATGAGGTATGATTTATTGTTTTATTTGTGTATTTTACAGTACAGTATTTGTCTTTTATTTCTGTAAATCTTTATTTGCCGTGAACTAATTTAGGTCTGTGTTTCTTTTTAGTTCTGACGGCATTTATGGGGCATTAAGTTAAGTTGTCTACAATAAATGTCTGTTAAAACCCAAGAACGACGTTGATCCATGAATGAACTCGAGAGGAGTAACAGTCAGAACTCAGCCTTTACTGCCGCTTCGTGCTACACTCACGCCTGGTCGTGTCGCAGTCAGAAGTCAAGCCTGCGCGTCCACAGTGAGAAGTTGACGGTTGAGAAGTTAACGGGTGAGAAGCCAACGGTTGAGAAGTTAACGGCTGAGAGAACGCCTGCGTGCTGGAGTCCCGGAGCAGAGAAGAGCAGAGAGGAGCAGAGGGAGGAGGGAGGCCCCCGCTGCAGCTGGAGCCGAAAAGGAGCCCTCGCTGAACGGTGACGTCACTCTCTAGGATCAAAGGAAGACGCTGCACGGATCACCCGAAGGAGGCAGCCAGTGTCCAGGAGTTCAGCGTGGTTAATCTACTCAAGTAACACCTTTAAAATAAGTTAATGGTGAACAGTTGAACTAACCTAGCTAACTTTGAAGGGACTCTGTTAAGTGCTTAAAAGGGTAACGTGCTGTGGTAAAAAACACAAGTTTAAAGTTAAGAAGTTGTTTGTTTCATACAAACAAATTAAGTGTGAACAAAAGAAGAAAAAGTGTGCATTAAGTTGTATAATTTTGTTTGACATTGAAATTATTTTCTGTTTGTAACAAATGAAAGATTTTTTATTCTGATTTAAGGTTCATAATACCACACTTAAGTTAACTTGATCTTTGAAGAGAAAATTATTTCAGTTTGTAAATGTATTCAAAGGGTGGTATTTAAAAGGGAAATTAAACTCACCACATTTAGGTTCATTTTGAAAAGAAAGGAAGAACAGGGGATTATTCAAGTTTATAAACACATTAAAGGGTAGTATTTAAGCTAAGTTAAAACTACAAACTTTAATATAAGGGCACTAACTTAAACTGAATTAATAAGGCCCAAAGTAAACAATGAGCAGTGAGAAAGCCATGCAAAAGGACTGTGATGCTGAAGGGGTGGAGTTGAAGCGAGAAGGAAATCATGAAGAAGAAGCTGCAGATAGTAACCCATTAGAGCCATGCACAAGTCAAGCTGTTTCAGCAGAGAGTTTGAGGAAAAGTGTAAGACAGAGAAAACGCACAGAGAAAGGCCAAGCACTGCATGAAGAAAGATTAAACAAGCTTCAAACTCGTTTCAAGTTCAGTTATGAAAAATGGAAAACTGCTGCCAAACAGGCTAAAAGAGCTCTTGATGCACCTATTAAAACAAATTTGCATCTTCACATTGTTCAAATCCAACATGCTTCAGGAGAAGTGAAGCAAGTTTATGAAGAGCTGCGCAATTATGAAACACCTGATGGAGACACTCGTCGCAGAGTGGACACGTGTGATGAAGTTTCCCAAAAGATTATAAAACAAGCCCAAGAAAGCACGGCTCCAAAAGAAGATGAGAACGATATAGAAAGGAGATCAGTGAGTTGGAGCGAAGCTGGCTCCGTGTTCACTTCAGCAGCCTCCCAAGATGAGAAAGATATAGAAAAGAGATCGGTGAGATGGAGCGAAGCTGGCTCTGTGTTCACCTCAACAGCCTCCCAAAGTTCTAAACAACCAAGTAGTGCACGTTCAAGCTACTCAAGCAAGCTGTCTGTCAAAAGACAAGAAGCAGCAGCAGAACTGGCTGCAATGGAAGCTACTCTAAAGATAATGGAAGAAATGGAATCTGAAAGAAAGAAACTCGAAGAGCTTGAATTAAAAAACAAAGAAAGGCTTGCAAAACAAGAAGCAGAGAATGCTGAAACTCAAAGAGCATTAGAGCAAAGGAGAAGAGAGCTTGAACGTTTAGAAACTGTAAAGCAAATGAACGTTGCCAAAGCACGGCTGAAAGTGTATGAGCAAGAATGCAACTCAGATGACGAAATATCAGGGCTTCTGCATGATACGAGCAACCCAAGAAGGATCACATCAAATCCAATAAACCCGCCTGAACCAAAGCTTGCATCTTCAAACCTCAATCCAAGTGCACAGCCGTTTATTAGGTCACAAGTCACCTCAAGTCAGCAACCTAGTTATGCCACACAAGAAGATGGAATAACGGTACTAGCTAAGGTTTTAGCAGAGTCCATTAACGTTAGCCGTCTACCAGTTCCAGAACCTGCTGTTTTTAGTGGTGATCCTATCAAGTACAAGGACTGGAAAATTTCTTTTCAAATGCTTATTGAAAGAAAGAACATCCCAGTAAGTGAAAAGATTTACTATCTTCGAAAGTATGTTGGTGGTCCTGCAAGAAAGGCTATCGAAGGTTACTTCCTGCTGGAAACAGATTTGGCATACCACACAGCTTGGAACACTCTGGAGGAAAGATATGGAAGTTCATTTATGATCGCCAAAGCCTTCAGAGATAAGCTTTCATCATGGCCGAAAATTGGACCAAGGGACAGTACTGAACTAAGAGAGTTCTCAGACTTTCTCAGGAGCTGTGAAGCAGCAATGTCTCAGATAACAAGTCTTGAGGTTCTAAATGACTGTAGTGAGAACCAGAGAATGCTCAGCAAGCTTCCTGATTGGCTTACAGCAAGATGGAATAGAAAAGTCATTCAGATTGAAGAGGAGTATGGTTCATTTCCAACATTTAGCAACTTTGTTGACTTTATCACAAGAGAGGCCAAGATAGCGTGCAACCCAGTGACATCGCTACATGCGCTTAAAGCAAATGACTCAGAGAAGCTGAAACCCTTAAAGGCTCAAAGTGTTGGAGCAAAGGTGTTTGCAAGCAGCTCAGAAGAGAAAACAGAAACAAACAAATGTGTATTCTGTGAAAAATTAAATCACAGCATTCACACATGTCGAAAGTTTATGGAAAAGACGCTAGTTGAAAGAGTGGAGTTTGTGAAGCTAAAAGGACTGTGTTTTGGATGTCTCAGCTTTGGACACCTGTCTAAGAAATGTGAAAGAAGAAATATCTGTAACACCTGCCAGGGAAAACACCCAACGTGCCTACATGAAGAACGAGACAAAGAATTCAAAAGAAATAAGGACAGAGATAAAGAACAAAGAGAAATTAAAGGGATGAAAGAAGCCAGGGAAACCAAACAAACCAAAGAACAAAGTAAAGAAACTTTAAGTGAGGCAATCTCAAACCGTGTGATCCAAGGTGACAAGAGTGATCTCACATCTACAGTGATTCCAGTTTGGTTATCCACAGTAAGCAACCCAGAACAGGAAATGCTAGTATACGCCCTTCTGGACACTCAGAGCGACACTACATTTGTTTTGCAAGAAAAGGCAGACGTTCTGGATACAGAAAAGAGAGATGTAAAGTTAAAGCTCTCTACATTGTCATACAAAGAGGAAGTTGTTCCAAGTCAAAGGATCTCAGGGCTACAAATCAGAGGTTTCTACTCATCAAAGAAAATCTCCCTTCCTACTACCTACACAAGAGAGTTCATCCCTGCCAATTTAAACCATATTCCCACTCCCAAGACGGCGAGAGCATGGCCACATTTGGAGCACCTCGCTGATGAAATAGCACCTCTAATTGAATGCGATGTTGGTCTGCTGATAGGTTATAACTGTTCACAAGCACTGGTACCTAGAGCAGTTGTGCCAGGAAAAGACAATGAGCCTTTTGGCCAAAAGACAGATCTCGGCTGGACAATAGTTGGAGGTGTTGATCCTTGTGTGAACTATGGAGACATTATTGGATGCAGTCACAGGAGTATTGTCAAAGAAGTGCACTACGTTTGTCGCACCCAAGGCAAAGAAGTTGTCACACCATCAGATGTGATCAAAGTGATTGAGGCTGATTTCAATGAAAAGAAAGTGGAAGATTCTCACCTCTCTCAAGAGGATTTACGCTTCATTTCAACAAGTTGTCTCGGGCAAGAAGATCTTCCCAATGAAGAGGCTAAGGTGGGAGAACTTCAATCAGAGGACCCAGAAGTACGCAAAGTAGTTGTACACCACACGTCGTCAAGGGTGGATTCTCTGGCAGAACGTTTTGTGAAATTCTCCAGCTGGTCAAAACTAGTCAAGGCTATTGCAAGACTTATCAGATTTGGAAGAGAGTTTAAGAAGAAGCAAAGAAAAACCCATGAAGCCACAAGTCTTGAAGAAAGACAAGAAGCTGAACTTCGAATCATAACCATGGTACAAGGGTCAGTCTTCTCCAAAGAAATCAAGGAACTTCAGTCCCGAAAAGAGTTAATTGAAGACAAGACAAACAGACTCTATCGACTCAATCCCTTCCTGGACCACAAGGGCGTCCTCCGAGTGGGAGGTAGATCAGATCAAGCTACGTTATATCCACACGTCAAGTATCCAGCTATTTTACCAAAGAACAACCACGTCACAAGGTTGCTGATTGATCACTATCATCAACGAGTGAAACATCAAGGTCGAGGCATGACAATAAATGAGCTAAGAGCAAACGGCATTTGGATAGTTGGGTGTAGTCGAGCAGTAGGCTCATATATCTACAACTGTGTGAAATGCAGGAAATTCAGACGTGAGACTACAGCAAAAACTAAATGGCAAAGAACAAGGAGAAATGCTAAAGTCAATGACACAGTGATTGTGCAAGATGACACAGAGCCTAGAAACAAGTGGAAACTCGCTAAGGTCACAGCGGTGTATCCAAGTGAAGATGGATGTGTTCGCAAGGTGCAGCAGTTGATCAGTGACTCTGTATTAGATTGTCATGGAAAGAGACTCAAACAAGTACATTTGGACAGGCCTATTCATAAGACAGTTACACTGCTAGAGGCAGAATAGACCCACTCACAAGTTCATAATAGAGTTATAATAGAAATCACAAGTGATTTGGTGGGAGTGTAGCTGCCATCAAGGGCAGATCTCATTTTATGCATTATTCAATATTCAGTTAAAGAGAGCAATAAATATTAGTGTTTAATATAAAACATTTAATAATCGATAAGTAACAACTTTCAGTAATTTATGTTGTTAAGGTTCATTTTTTGTGTTAAAATGCATTGAAATGTATGGGGGAACGTATATTTTGTTCCGCATGCCACGTTGTTTCCCTTGGAGTAAGATTGATTGACACAGTTGCCATGGAAACCGTTAGAGAACCGTTACTGCAGAAGAGACTACTACAAGAAGTTCCCCCTGAAGACAAAGGGGTGTTTTACGTTTCTTTTTGTAAGAAGAAGCTGTAGAAAATCGTCTTTATTCCTCTGGAGTTAATGTGGCCAATGAGGTATGATTTATTGTTTTATTTGTGTATTTTACAGTACAGTATTTGTCTTTTATTTCTGTAAATCTTTATTTGCCGTGAACTAATTTAGGTCTGTGTTTCTTTTTAGTTCTGACGGCATTTATGGGGCATTAAGTTAAGTTGTCTACAATAAATGTCTGTTAAAACCCAAGAACGACGTTGATCCATGAATGAACTCGAGAGGAGTAACAGGAGACAATTGCCTTAATATATTTACTAGTAGCACGCCGACGACGTAGTGCAAGGCGCCGTCTCTGGTTTCACGAAACAATTCTTAGGGGTTCGGACTTAGGTGAGTTTCACCATTTAATAAAGTACTTCCGTCTGACCCGTGCCCAGTTTGACGAGCTGCTTGTTTGAAATCGCGTTGGCGCGCGATTTCACAAATCAGCCACAAATACACACACAACTGATGCAGTAGTACCAAAATCTCCCCCACTTTAAAACACACACACATAGATAGATATACTGTATAAACTTATGAAACAATTAATTTCTTTCGAAACAATTTGTGCATGAAGTATTTGCAGTACAGACAGTTCTGTACTGCAGAGATGTGTTCTGTGAAAGCTCATCTAACATTCAGAACATGTAACATTCAGAACATGTAACATACTGTGTTCTTTACAGGATCAGCGCAGAAGAGACCCAGTAGAGAGCAGACGCCGAGGACACCTCTGCAGCACGCACAGTTTGAGCGAGACCTTCTCGACATATTGAAGGAAAGAAACCGTTCCGCAGCCACACCGCCACCACCACCACCTCCTCCTCCACCACCTCCCGCCAGCGAAACGGAGCAGTTTTTGATGTCCATGGCCGGGCCCCTGGAACGTTTGCCCGACCGGCTGCGAGAAAGAGCAATGTTCAAAATACATGCCATCATTAGCGAAACGGAGCAGTTTTTGATGTCCATGGCCGGGCCCCTGGAACGTTTGCCCGACCGGCTGCGAGAAAGAGCAATGTTCAAAATACATGCCATCATTAATGAGTTGTCCACTGGCGACAGAGTGGATGTGTCCGAGCAAGGTGAAGAAATACCTCAGAAATTGCTCGTGAAAAAAGAAAATCTAAAAAATGAATGACCGAGTCTTTTTTTAAGAGGGAACAGTGTTCTCCCCACTTTTCTCCCCACTTTTTTTTTAAATATATATATTGAGTCATTGAAGGACTGTTTACAGTATATAACAATGTGCCTTTTGTACTTTTGAACTTGTAAATAAATCTGTTTCTTAACTAGACTTGGTGTATGAGTCTTTACATGTTGTTTTGGAGAAACTGGCTTGTGTAAATCTACATAACAGAAACATTTCATTTCATATGAAGCTGTTTTATTGCAAGTTTGTTACTAGCACTGTCTCGCATTTGTTTGATTTCATATGAACGGTGGAACGGGGCAGAAATGTAATATTTCTGTAATATTTTGGTTTAAGTCTGCCATTCGTTTTTGGTCCTACATATACTGTATTGCTTGGGTTTGGAATGCTTTAAGTTAATAGTACCGTATTTTCTGGTGTATAGGTCGCACCTTTTTATGGTTTTTCCAAGGCCTGCGACCTATACTCAGGTATAACAATATATGGCTTGTTATCACTTTCGGTGAAACAATTTTTAAAATCCAGCTCATTTCACAATTACATTCATTTATTAAGGAAAAGTTCAGCTCAGACACATATTTGCTATAATTTTTA
This sequence comes from Garcialebias charrua, assembly GCA_038048925.1. Classification (NCBI taxonomy): domain Eukaryota; kingdom Metazoa; phylum Chordata; class Actinopteri; order Cyprinodontiformes; family Rivulidae; genus Garcialebias; species Garcialebias charrua. The sequence goes on from JBBPBX010030207.1 coordinate 26,362, forward strand.
TCAAACAAATAATTGTTTTTAAGTGTTAATCTTCTTAAAAGCCTTGCTGTGCGCTCCTGTGGCAGACATTTGCAGCAGAGCTAAACGTAGGTGCGACCTATACACCAGTGCGACCTATCTAGGGATTTTTCCAATCTATTGGTGATAATTGGACAATGTGACCTATACACAGGTGCGACCTATACACCAGAAAATACTGTAAATGTAGAAAATAACTTTTTTCCCCAAATAACCTATATTTTCTTTAATGTTGTTAGCCTAGGTCACACTGTTCTTTTAACATTTAATGATTTGTTGTGGGAGTTCAGATGAATCATTTCTTTACTTCCATAAACAAAAATCATTCTTGTAGATTCGAAGATTTACATAATGTAATCTGCACAACAACAATAATTTCATACTAATATTTTACTATTACTACAACTATTTACAACTACCGTACACATTTGCAGGTTACTTCTATTTTTCGGCAACTTTGTATACAACATGTCTACGAGTGTAAATAGTGAACTACTTCGGCGTCACCTATATTATATTAAGGTATCATATAATCTGGAAAACAGTACGTCTTTCTTAATTCTCGTTTATGTATGACTACTTTTATAAACAAAACAAACAGAAAGACAGAACAGAAAGTAATCACACAACTTCGAACTGTTATTGTGTATTCAATTGCACACATGCAGCAAATGCAAATGTGGTTACGACAGTGTTCACAATGAACTTCGTGTACTTGTGATATAAAAAAGTACATAAAATAAAACTATACTAACTATAACAAAAAAACTTAAGAATGACTTGGCTCTGCAGGTGATTTTGTGACATGTAACAGAGCCGTACAAGTCAGTGGGGGGTGATTCTGTTGGCTGCCATGTCACTGTTCCTTCTTCTGAGATATGCCATGAATGCCCCTCTGGCCGCCATTGCTTCTCTTGCCGCACAGTTTGCTCCCATTCTCTGAACACCAGGAAGGGGTTCTTCTGTGCCACGGTGTGCTGGTATCTCGTGGTCAACCCGCATGAAATTGTGGAGTGGCTTTCACACAGTTCTCCACAACCTCAGGGGAGATTTCCAGGTCACGGCGAAACATACGCCACTGACCAGACCAGATCCCAAATGCATCCTCAACCACCAGCCGTGACTGTCGATAGTTGAAAACACGGTTGCTCTCTGGTCAGTTCCCCACGTCCTGGGAAGGGCCGCATTAAATGTCTGCGCAACGGGAAAGCTTCATCTGCCACGATGACGTGGGGCTGGGGTCCTCTGTCCCCAGCGCCAGGGAGGTGCTGGTCCGGTGGAAGATTGAGTGTGCCAGCACGCAGAGCCTGGCCAAAGATGGAGTTGGCCAAGATCCCGCTGTCACTGGTTCTTCTATACCCCCCAACATCAATGATCCGGAACCTGTATTTCGCATCAACGACGGCTAGAAGGACCAATGAGTGGCATCCTTTGTAATTAAAAAACATTGAGCCTGAGTTCCGAGGTGCTTTGAGCCTGATATGTTTCCCATCCAAAGCACCGCAGCACAGAGGGAAGTTCCATATCTCCTCAAACTCCTTTGAAATGAACCTCCAATCATCCACTGTAGGTACAACCATGAACAACGCCACTAGACAGCTCCAGATAGCGGTCGCCACAGGAACAATGGTGTCGACAGTGGAAATTCACGTACGAAAGCTGCTTGCTATGGCCCTGTATGAGTCGCCAGTTGCAAAAAACCTGCATAGAGAAAGAGTCATTCCAATTACAGATATGACATTCAACGTACAAGATGTGTAAGAAAATGCACATAATAGAACCTACACACACACTATATACACATTAGTATGTGTGGTGAACATCACTCAAATAGACACAAAACTGTGTACAGTACTGTATATCCTATCTACTTATATACACACGCTTATATATAAAGAAAAATATATACATATATACTGTATATATATATATAAATATATATCCTGTACAGTATATATACTGTATATATATATATATTTATATATATATATCACCTCCTTTCAGCAAAGGATGAAAAAAGGCTGTTTTCCAAGTGTCTGGGATGGAGTTTTTGCTAATGGAAAGGTTAAAGACTACTGTTTACATTTACACTACTCTAATATCTACACCACTGCTGGTACATATACAGTGTGCTCTGAACGGTCTTATTTAGGGATGCCCAATGTGCCTTACTGCATATGCCACTTTTTGCCTCTATAACAACATCAACTACTACCTCATACATATACTGTGTACATTAACTCATACGCTGCTTTGCCACTTTGCAAATGTCAATGCTAGAAACCTTTAGTTTATTTTAGTTATACTTTTTATACTCTTTTTTTATACTAGTATGCAAAAACTCAGGACAATATTATGTTCATTAAATGTTTAATGTTTTAGTTTTAGTTTTAGAGTCGGTGTAAATTTTCATACTCTTATACCACTATGCAAAAACTCAGGACAGTGTTAGTTTTACTATTTTATGCTTATGTCTATTATTATATGTTTCAGTGTTTCAATGTTTAGATGTTTACTGTTGCACCGAGGGACTGAGAGAAACGCAATTTCGGTCCTGTGTATGTCCTGTACAGTACATATTGCAGATCTGACAATAAAGTTGACTTTGACTTGGGATGCAGGAATATTATTATTATGTTTATATATAAACATAATATATATGGGAGGAGGCCCAGAGGAAGACCCAGGACACGCTGGAGGGACTATGTTTCTCGGCTGGCCTGGGAACGCCTTGGGATTCCCCCAGAGGAGCTGCTCCATGTGGCTTGGGAGAGGGAAGTCTGGGCCTCCCTACTTAGGCTGCTACCCCCGCGACCCGACCCCGGATAAGCGGACGAAAATGGATGTTTATACGTATATTATAACATGGACATGATTACCTGCAGTACTCCCTCAGTGAGTACGAACTTGGCAAATGGGCCTTCTCCTACTCCACCCCTGCTTCCTGGAATATCTTACAGAAAGATCTGAAGCTCTCGACCTTGACCTCTTTAAATGGCTTCAAGAATCTGTTGGAATCCTGGCAAAAACCAATGCAGACATGTTCCTGTTTTTGATTTTCTACATTTGCCTTATAATCCGTCTGTTTTGCCACTTTGACGTCTTTGTTTTAACTTGTTGAAAAAAATCTGTAATTTCTCTTATGATTGTCTGTTGATTGTCCAAGGAAAATCTACTGTTGTTGTCATCATTCTTTAGTTTGTAACCAGGTCTCTTGTAAACGAGTCCTCGAGGCTCAATGGGATTAACCTGCCTAAATAAAGGTTGAATGAATAACATCTGTAAATATATGTGGGTAATTATTATTCCTTTTTTTTTTTCTTTTTTCGTTATTTGGTGGCACGCTGAAGAGGTGATTCAGTCATCTGAACCAACTGTGCTGGCGCAGAAAAATTAATCTTGCAGAAAAGTGGTGCTGTACACATCTTGTTTGTTGCTGCGCCTTTATTCGTCCATTTACGGTAAAGCGCTTACGTCACGCGGAAGAAAGGTTTTCAGCTACGGCTAGCTGCTGCCCCAAACACAGATGCAAAAACACTCCGGCCTGGTTTCTTCTGATTGTTTTCTGTTAAACATACATCTAGGGTCATAAAATCCCCTTGAATCCGCCACTTCTCCTCGCGTATGACGAAGTATTCGCGAACATGGCGACGTGCGGTCCCTTCCAGAGCCAGCTGTCCTCCATAATGGAGGTTTTGGTGAAGGCAGCCGTGGCAGAAATCTCCAAACTAGTCGATGACAAATGTGCTATTTTCCACCTGGAGATATCCCGAAAACAAAGCGAGAACGACATGCTGAAGAGGAAACTGCTGCGGATGGAGAAGGAAAACCAGCAGCTGCAGCGAGGACTGGGTGAGGCGTTCAAGTGCACGAGAAACAATGTTTTTGTTTCTTGGTGCATTTTGTTGATTTCGTCGCTTTATTGTGTCATGGAAGTCGAGTCAAAGTGCAGGAGTGCAGCTCATGTTTGACCAAAATCTGTTTATTTACAGCATTTTCCTCATAAAAAACGTTTTATTTCTTTAATAACTTGTTTTATTCTTCATTTAGAAAACTACATGGATCGAGGAACAGATTTGGGAGGCAACAGTTTGCATCCAACAAGAGATATTAAGGTGATTATCTGATTTAAATGTTCAAAAGCTTCATGATTTGTGTTTGTCATGGTTGTTTTCAACATGTGTACCTGGATGAATGCTGATTTACCAACAGGTAGAGGTGAGAAACCTCCAGAACTCCTCCATGGTACAACATTTGGGATTAATAAAGTAGTTTTTAATGTGAATGTTGTGGATAATTTACTTCATAATTATCACCCACCAATGAAAGGGCATTTGACCTGAAATGTGGTGTGGTAGTAGCTGCACTGATCCCCAAAACATATTCTGCATGCTAATGGATAGTGCAGAACGCAGGAATGTTCATTTTAATTAAACTTTAATAATATGTTCATATGAATATGTTTAGCAGTAAAGTTTCAGACAGGTGCACAACTTTCTGTGTTGTCTAAAAGGCGCTAACTAAAACTTCTTTTTTTAATTTACGTAGTTTGCTGAGATTCAAGATGCCAGCGCCTCTTTTACAATTAAAGAAGAACGTCCTGATGAGGAGTTATGGATCAGTGGTTCTGCTGGTGCTGTTGGTGAGCTCAAGACCTCTTTTCTAAACAAAACACAATTACCTTTTGAGTTGAAATACAGGTAGTCCTCGACTTACGATGTAGATCCGTTCCTACGCGGCGGCGTAAACCGATTTTCGACATAAGTCGGCAAATACGTACATACTGCACCATATACATGTACAGTACTGTATTACCAAGCACTTAGCCTATCCTAACACAGTACCCTACATAATTATCAAAAAACACATACATTTGGGAGCCATAATGAAGGTGAAAAAAAAGAGTTCATGGCCTACTCAGATGCTGGTGACGCTGTCCTCGGTCCATCCGCCGTATTCCGTTTACGACGTAAAACCGCGTTCACAGTACAGTACAGTATTCCTCCGCCACTGCACTGCGTACAGTACCATATTTTCCGCTGCTGCACTGCATACAGTACTGTACAATATTTTCCGCCGCTGCTTTACGACGTAAAACCGGTCCATCTGCTGTATTCCGCATTCCATTTACGACATAAAACCGCGTTCACAGTACAGGTAGTCCCCGATTTACGAGCGAGATCCGTTACAACGAGGCGCTCGTAAACCGGAAATCTCGTAATTTGGAACGGCCGCCATTTCGCTCGTAAATCCGGAAATCCGCTCGTAAATTGGAACGGTTTTCGCTAGCGCACCTAAAAACACTCTATTTTCATCTAAAAACTACTTTTGAGTGCATAAAAATGATCGGAAACGTGTGTTTATATGCTTAACTTGCTAACTGAAGTGAAAAAACACATGAAAACTCAGTATTTTTTTCGTTTTTTCCAAAAATGTGCAGCTCGTAAGTCTGGAACCTCGCAGATCAGAGCGCTCGTAAATCGGGGACTACCTGTATACAGTGCAGTATTCCTCCGCCACTGCACTGCGTACAGTACAATATTTTCCGCTGCTGCACTGCGTACAGTACTGTACAATATTTTCCACCGCTGCTTTACGACGTAAAACCGGTCCATCCGCTGTATTCCGCATTCCATTTACGACATAAAACCGCGTTCACAGTACAGTATACAGTGCAGTATTCCTCCGCCGCTACGTTTACAACGTAAAACCGGTCCGTCCGCCGCATTCTGTTTACGACGTAAAACCGCGTTCACAGTACAGTACAGTATTCCTCCGCCACTGCACTGCGTACAGTACAATATTTTCCGCTGCTGCACTGCGTACAGTACTGTACAATATTTTCCGCCGCTGCGCCACTGCTTTACGACGTAAAACCGGTCCATCCGCCGTATTTCGCATTCCGTTTACGACATAAAACCGCATTCACAGTAGGGCTGGACGATATGGAAAAAATCATATATCACGATATGGACTTTTTTATATCACGATAACGATATATATCACGATATAAAAAAAAAACTTTGGTCCAAATTTTTCCTGTACACACACACACATCGTGTTGTATATATACAACACGATGTGTGTGTGTGTACAGGAAAAATTTGGACCAAAGTTTTTATTTTATTTTTTATTTTATTTTACTACAGATACAGTTACAATTATAAGAATGTGAACAAAAAGAACAAGGAAATTTGGACCAAAGTAGAAACTTTGGTCCAAATTTTTCCTGCAGGTGGCGGTAAAACAACGGCTGCTAATAAAACCCACGAAGAAGAAATCCGCTCTGACTGGAATCTGGAGTAAACAAGGCAAAGAAACAGAAAAGAGAAAACGTTGCGTTTGATTCCGGTTCTGTTGTGTCTCTGGTCTGTTTTGTATTGGTTAACTGGACCCGAGTTCGGACTCGGTTGAACTTCGTGTCCTCTGGACCCATTTTGTCTCCGAGTTTCAGCGGAGCGAAATAATGGAAGCTAACAAGGTGAGCTTCCCCTCTTTTTGGTAAAAGTTCTTCTTCTTGGGCTGCCTGCGCAGCTGTTTCTCCATGTTGTGACACCCATAGATATCTGGTGACACCGGCTTCATGCCGGCTGCGTCTCTGTTGAACTCGAGTTTAACAACGTAAAGCATGTGTCGCAAACCCGCGCGTGCGTCAAACATAAAGCAGCGCCGTCATCTCGCTTCTTTGCGACCGTTATTTTTTTATTCTTATTTATCACGATAGAGACGATAGAAGGAAAGTAGCACGATAGACACGTTTCTATCGTCCCCACGATGTATATCGTCATATCGCACAGCCCTAATTCACAGTACTGTATACAGTGCAGTATTCCTCCGCCGCTACATTTACAATGTAAAACCGGTCCGTCCGCCGTATTCCGCATTCCATTTACGACGTAAAACCGCGTTCACAGTACAATGCAGTATTCCTCCGCCGCTACGTTTACGACGTAAAGCCGGTCCATCCGCTGTATTCCGCATTCCGTTTATGACGTAAAACTGCGTAACTCGAAATAAGGCTTTTCATAGTACTGTAAATAGGAGATGCGTCGTAACCACAAAATGTTGTAACTCTAGACCGTCGTAACCCGAGGACTACCTGTATATTGTTTAGCGCAGGGGTCTGCAAACTTTACGAACAAAAGAGCCGTTTCTGCCCACTTGCTCGCTAAATAAATTATTTATGGAGCCTCAAAACCTGCTACGGCTGTGATTTTAAACTGGTGGCCCCGTTTCACATTTGTTGGAGGGGACTTTTCCTGCCAGTAGGGTGACATAATAAAAGACCAGATTCATGTAAAGAAGGAACAAATGTGTCGTTTTGACTAGTTGTATAGAATTAAAACATTGAACATTGCAGGCATATGGGAGTTTTATTTTTAATTGTGAAAAAATGAAATACCCCACATTAACGTAAAAAAAACAAAACTAAAGTTAAAGGGAGTATAAGAATTAGGTCTGTTTGTTGGATGAGTAATTGAATTTTAAAATTTAAATACCGTAAATACCGGTGTATAATACGCTTTGGCCAATATTTGGAAATAAATCAGAAAAATCGGTAGATAATACGCTTCGGTGTATAATACGCGCTGCCGTGACAGTCTTTTTTATGGTCACTAGATGGCGCCAGGATACGCCTCCAGGTACAGTCTGCAGGTAAACAGACTACAGGGTGTATTAGCGCCCATAGCGGCCGAAACTGGTACTGCACCATTTTTAGGCCAAAATGAAAAAGCGAATCAGAGCCAAAAATTGGTCTAAAAATATGGGGAAAAAAATCTGTAGATAATACGCTTCGGTGTATAATACGCAGGACATTCAAATGAGCAATAAAAGTGCGTATTATACACCGGTGTTTACGGTAGATAATTCCATTTACTTTGACTTTTTCAATTTTAGTTTTTTGTTTGTTTGATTTTTCACTTTTATAGTTATCACATTAAGTCATCATATTTCTTCTAAGCAGTTTGTCTCAAATGTATTCTCAAAAAAATTGGGTGGATTTGAGACAAAGATCATATCATCAGACTGGAGGTCGTCTTAAAGAAGAGGCTAACAATCTACTAGCACGATGCAGTTCTATTATATTTCTTGTATTGGTGCTATTATTCACATATTTGCTGAAGAAATGACAGAAAAAAAAACAGCTAAAACTAAAATAAAATTCAGTTTTAGGTTCATTTTGGTCAAAGCTTGAAAGAAGGGCCAAAGAGCTGCAGATTGCAGACCCCTGCTTTAAGTTAGTATGTCTCTGGCCTGCGGCTAGTTGGCAAATGACAATCACAAGGAAGATTCCAGGATATTTGAATATCCTCAAAATTTTTGTCTGCAACCAAAAAGAAAAGTGTCTGTTTTTCCCACGATTTTCTCTCAAATTTAGTCTCAAACTAGTTTCCCAACAGTTGCAGCTCAGTGGGCTACAACCCTAAATGCTGATCTTTTTCTGCCTGTCCTTTGCAGGAGATGCTGTGCAATACCCTGATCCGGATAATGATCCAGAGAACCACCGGTTAACCCAAACGGAGGCCATCAGACAAAAGCCTTCAAAGTTTGGCGACTCGTTTAACTCCGGTCCACATCCAGCGGACGTCGGTGGTCTTCAGTTCACGGTCAAGACAGAGAAGGAGGAGGACCGGGTGTCCTTCAGGCAGGATGGATGTCAGCACGGCGTGGGGAAGCAGGCTCAGATTGCTGCCGAGTATCCCGTGGACGAACGAGAGAATCAGCTCTGGTCGTCTATTATTGAAGGTAACGACATCGACACGGGGTTTCCCGACTTCTCCAGCGTAGTCGAAGAGTACTCCAGCTCCTTCTCCGAGCATTCGGCTGCTACGAACGTGGCGTCTAACGCCAACAAGCCGCCTTGCGTCCAGCAGTGCAACGGGATTTACAGCGGCGAGTATCGGAAGGATCCTCAGCTGTCGAGCTTTCAGCCCAGACATCAAGCTGCTCTGCTGCAACA
>JBBPBX010030208.1:0-16811 GCA_038048925.1 Garcialebias charrua
CTTAGGGCCCACAACTGAAAAGGCTTGATCTCCTCTGAGATTCAACCTGGATTTTGGTCCCACCAAAAGCAGCTGGTCTGATGATCTCAAAGCCCGGGAGGGAGCATAAGGATGAAGAAGATCAGAGAGGTATGAGGGTGCAAGGCCGTTAACGCACCTGAATGTCAGCGAGAGAATTTTAAAATCAATTATTTGACAGGGAACCAGTGAAAAGAGGACAGAACCAATGAAATTTGCTCAAACCTACGAGTTCCTGTTAAAAGCTTAGCTGCAGTATTTTGGACAAGCTGGAGACGTGAAAGGGCCACCTGACTGACCCCAACACAAAGTGAGTTACAGTAGTCCAGTCGGGTTGTGATGAATGAATGGACTAATTTTTCAAAGTCATTTCTGGACACCACAGACTTAAGCTTAGCTATCTGCCTTAACTGGAAGAAGATTTTTGGAAGAACAGAGTGATCTGCTTATTAAACTTAAAGTCAGAGTCCAAAACCATCCTGAGATTGGAAACAGACTGCTTTAGATATGGCTGAAGGGAGTCCATGTTTACAGGATCAGTGACAGTGGCAGAGCTAGGGTGAAACACAATGACCTCAGTTTTCTGATCATTAAAACTTAAGAAGTTTGAAGCCACCCATGTCTTGATGTCATCAAGACATTCTAGCAAAGGGTGAATGGAGCAGGAACTAAGGCAGATAAATAAACTGTTTAAGCGCAGATAAATCTGAGAATCATCAGCATAACAATGAAACAAAATACCATGTTTCCTCAGGATAGACCCCAAGGGGAGCAGATACAATGAAAACAGAAGGGGTTCAAGAATGGAGCCTTGTGGGAGCCTACAGGAAAAAGGGACAGAAGCAGATAATTGATTATCAAAATTGACACAAAAATTCCTGTCATTCAGATATGAACGGAACCGTTCTAACACTGCACCCATCTTCCTAACCCATTGTTACAGCCGTGACATAAGGATACTGTGATCAACAGTGTTGAATGCAGCAGTAAGGTTGAGGAGCACCAGGATCACAGACTGACCAGAGTCATTTACTAGCAGAATGTCATTACAGACCCTTAAGGGCGAGGCAAAGCTCCGCGCTGGACCGAGCGCCGCGCCACGCGCCTGTGCTGCGCGTGGGGGTGTTCACAGCAGAGTACAGCGTGAAGCAGCGTGTGGCTCCAACGTTTTCGCTCCAAATACTTGATGTCATTTGAGCAGAAGCAAGGCGGAGCGTTTAGCTACGGGGACAAATTGAGGTCGCTGATTGGTCATTTGCTGACAGCCTACTGATTTGATTGACAGGTCGGGTCTGAGAACAAGTTCATTCATTCCTCCTCATCGGAGGAGGAAGTGAATGGTGACCGCTTCAAGCGATCACTTGACTTTTGGCAAAAAAACAAAAGAAAAGTCCAGATCAGCGATGAAGAAGAGGAATTTAATTCATTTGTGTGTCACACAAAACAGTCCGCCACCAGGGCAGTTTATTGAGAGACACCGCGCGCGCGTGAGCGGTCGTAAAATTTGAGCTTGGTGCGTTCGCGCGAGCGTTCAAAGGCTTGTGCAAGCGCAGCTCGCACAGTGTGGCGCCGCGTGGCCTCGCGCTCGCGCGGAGCTATGCCTCGCCCTTTACTAAAGCTGTCTCTGTGCTGTGTAGTTGTTTAAAACCTGACTGAAAAATCTCAAAAATTCCATTTACATTGAAAAACTTGATTAGTTGACTATACTATTTTCTCCAAGATTTTAGAAAGAAAAGGAAGTTTTGAGAATGGCCTGAAGTTTGAACAAGTTGCAGGGTCAAGAACGGGATTTTTAATTAATGGAGGTCACTGCATCTTTAAAAACATCAGGAACCACAACTGTAGCCAAACTTCTGTTAATAATGGCAAGAACAGAGGGTCCAGTTGATGGTAAAACCTGTTCCAAAAATGATGGATTGGCAGGGGAGCCTGAGGGTTTCATGTGATCAACATCATTTAAAAATGAGAGTGAGATGGGTTCAAACCGACTTAAGACTGCTGAGCAACTAATCGACTCAATCTTTTCAACAAAATGCCTGACAAACTTATTACAGGTGTCTACAGAGACCTCAATGCTGGCAGACTTATGCCTGGTACCCACTGCACTACTCGAAACGCGCCTGCCGTCCCCTTTTGGCCGCTGGTCACGGTCCCACTGAACCACTGAACACCGTCTGATGACGTACACTAGGGGGTAGCAGAGGGAGGGGTCTCTGGCTTGTTTTCCGGGTTCAGTTGTTGTTTTAACTGCACCTCCGACGGTCTTCGATGAGATTAAAACTTTTTTTTATGTTTGGGGTGATCTACACTGGAGAGGACAGCAGCCTGTCAGCAGCAACTGTAAAAATGCCACGTTTCTTACCGGAGTTTGGTTCCAATTCCTGGAGGCTCGATCCGGTGAGTTTTAAAAGTCCGAAAAAAGTCCCGTTGTGGTTGTGTAATCAGATAGCGAGGCTCTCCCGACTGTTTGCCGGATGCGTCGAGCCGCCAGAGATCAACATTTGGGACGTCGGCGGCTCGACGGCGACGCGCGCGTGCGTGTGCAAGCTGCCCCCGCGCCGCTTCGATCACTTGAATCGCGCCGCTTCCTTGTTCGCCGTGACTCGACGCGTCTCCTCCATAGACTTTGAATGTAAACCGGTGTTATCCGGCCGCTTCGGCCGCTCGACAAAGGGGACAGTGGGTACTAGGCATTAGGCACATTTAAAATGGTATTAATGGTGTTAAATAGAATTGTAACTGATATTTAAATGATGGTGACTGATGTCTAAATGATAGCCAATTTGTAACTAACTAAGTATGTAATAACTGACAGTGAAATATTTGCAACTAATTAGTAACTATTTGGTGATTGACTTACTGGTAACAAATTTATAAAACACTAGTAACTACATGATGCCTACCTATTAACTTACTAGTACAAAATTAGTATCTAACTGGCAGCCATTAGCAAAATATTAATGAACTGTGGACTAACTGTAACTAACCAGTAACTATTCCATGACTAATTGGGACTTATTGGTAAAGCGCCAACAAACTGATGCCTACCTACTAAGGGCCAGTTTACACGGCGCGTATTTTGAGTGTAACCGCTACTTTCTCTTTGCGACTTTGCTTATCGCCTACACGACGCTGCTGGCCCCCCTCGATGACACCGATACTTTTCTGACCCTGCTCTCAAGGTGGAAGTTTTTCGCTGACCCCCCGCTGATAATGTAAACATCTCCCGTGGAGCTTTTGTGTCAACCACATGCGCGCAGCCCGCACGCGCGGACAGTCTGACATTTCACGTGTCACGTTGCAAAATATAACAGTTTAACAATAATAAACAGTATTTATGTTGGCGTGGGAGATGTAAATTTATCTGAACTACAGTATCTATCTGGACTCGTTACATTTTTTAAACAGTGCGTAACGTGCTGTGAAAATGAAGACACAGGTTTATTTTTTATTTATTTATTTATTCAGCACCAAAGTTTAAACACAAACACTGAGAATTAAACTGAACACACTATTAAAACACGTGAACCGAACTGTAACTACGTTAATGAACTGGACTCTTGCTGTGTGTTCATCTGGACCCATCAGAACCGCCGAACCGTCTGCCTGTCAACGACAGCTTCTCCACCTGGCAGAAATAAATAAATAAATAAAAACTCAGTTGTTGTGTGATCAAAGTAAACACAAGCACACATTATATTAAGAATGTTGATTTACCTGCTGTAAGTCAGCTGTTTATCACGGCGTAAAGTCCGGTTCTGGTCCACAGTCCACTCAGCGGTTCTGGTCCACAGGCTCAGTGCAGCTTGTTAGATGAAGCGGGTCCCACTGACTCAAATCTGTTGACTCTTATCCAAATTCCAGCTTTAACTTGTTGTTAACTTGTTGACAACAACTTGTAGTTAGCTGATTTTAGCCAGAGAGGAAAACAGACGAGGCAGCTGCTCTGTTTACCTCAGGCAGCGCATGCGCAGTAGTGAAGGTTCCAAAAATCACAGCGCCATCTAAAGGCCCAGCATGGTAACTACAGTGAAATCATGAGGACGGGGGGTGGAGGGGGAGAGAGTCGTATCCACAGAATTCGACAGTGTCAACGCAAAACTTTTCACCTAATTAACATACCCAAAACATCCGTTTCCCCCACACAGTGTCCGTGTAAACAGGGCCTAAATTACTAGTACAGTGCTAGCTAACTGGTAAGTAATCAGCAATTATTTAGTGAATAACTTGGGACTTATTGAGGTGTAGCTGATAAAAAAGTAAGAACTTGTAATCAACTATTAAATAATAGTGACTAATTATGTCTAACTGGTAACAAAATTGTAATTAAGTATATAATATATAATACAAGTACAGTATAAAATAACTGACAGTGGAATATTTGCAACTAACTAAATGGTAAATGGACTCTACTTATATAGTGACTATTTACTTTGTATCTTCAAGATACTCAAAGCGCTTTACAACACAATCAGTGCCCTCATTTGCCCATTCATGCAGCATGTACAAAAACTAATCAGAGCTTTATCACATTCGTACATCGATGGAACACACAATGAGGGGTTGAGTGTCTTGCCCAGGGACACTTCAGCACGTGACTTCTGGTTGAGTCGAACCGTCAACACTTGCATTGGAGGACGACTTCTCTAACCCCTCAGCCACAGATGTCCCAAACTAACTAGTAACTATTTGATGACTAGCTGTGACTTAATGATAAAACACTATTAACTGTCTGGTGCCTACCTATTAACTTACTAGTACAAAATTAGTATCTAATTGATAACCATTTGGTAACTAACCATTAACTAAATAATAAAAGAAAGTGGAATAATTTTAACTAACTACAGTAGTAACTTTTTTATGACTACCTGTGGCTTACTGGTAAATAATTGGTAAAACACTAGTAACTAACTGGTGCCTACCTACAAATTTACTGGTACAGAGCTAGTATCTAACATGCAAGTAATTATTAGTTTTTTTATTACTAACTATTTAGTGAATAACTTGTGACTTAGGTCTAGCTGAAAAATAACAAAACTTGTAAGTATTTAGTTAATGTGACTAATTGGTAACTACCGTATTTTCCGGATTATTGGTCGCACCGGAATATAGGTCGCACCTACGTCACCGCCGACGTAACGCGTCATCCACTGCTGACGCGACGCGTGACCGCTGAGTCAACCCGGCAATATGGACCGAGTGTTTAGCTCTGCTGCTAATGTCTGCCAGAAGCTAACAGAAGCTAACACAAGACGAGTCCGCCTCTCAGAAAACACAAATAAAAAAATCAAATTTTATGTCAAATGTTTTTTCCAGGACATAGTTAAGTACATTAGAGCCTTATAATTACTCTGTAAGCAGAAATAAATATACTTATACTATATACCTATTGGTTTCGAAGCAATTTATAACATGAAGAGAAGCTAACAGAAGCTAACACAAGACGAGTCCGCCTCTCAGAAAACATGAATAAAAAATCGAATTTTAAGTCAAATATTTTCTATAGACCATCGTTACGTACAAAAATGTCTTATAATTTAAACTCTGTAAGCAGAAAAAATATATACCGAGTGGTTTTGAAGCCATTTAGAAGAACACCGATAAAAAAACTAATGTTCACGGGAAGTCCGCCACACAGAACACTGAATAAAAAATCGAATTTTAAGTCAAATATTTTCTATAGACCATCGTTATGTACAAAAATGTCTTATAATTTAAACTCTGTAAGCAGAAAAAATATACACCGAGTGGTTTTGAAGCCATTTAGAAGAACACCGATAAAAAACTAATGTTCACGGGAAGTCCGCCACACAGAACACTGAATAAAAAATCGAATTTTAAGTCAAATATTTTCTATAGACCATCGTTACGTACAAAAATGTCTTATAATTTAAACTCTGTAAGCAGAAAAAATATACACCGAGTGGTTTTGAAGCCATTTAGAAGAACACCGATAAAAAACTAATGTTCACGGGAAGTCCGCCACACAGAACACTGAATAAAAAATCAAATTTTAAGTCAAATATTTTCTATAGACCATCGTTACGTACATTAATGTCTTATAATTTAAACTCTGTAAGCAGAAAAAATATACACCGAGTGGTTTAGAAGCCATTTCTAACATACCGGTAAACAGAACAACAGCCACAAGCTAACAAAAAGCTAAGCTAAAAGATCGTTTTTTTTATTTTAATCACAAACATCTAATAAAGCTACCGGTACTCACTTGTAAACGTCCACACTGTGATTCCATTCTGTAAGTTTCAGAAAAATCCGCTGATTGGTTCTTGACATATCTTGCAAAAAAAACAGCTAAGAAACACAGCTAACAGCTACATCCAGGCCAGCAGGCACACAGTCAGTCCGAGCACAGGAGCTTATTTTGGGACACATGAAGCTGCTGGAAACCATAGATATATACACTAGATAAGCTGAGGAGGAGTCAGCGGCGTCGTCAAGCGGTGGCCATCTTGCCACAGACAGCAACATTAGCTGCAGCTGTGGAAACCGTATGGAGGTGAGGGATTTATACAAACAAAAATACGCTTAACTCGCTGTAATCTTGACGGATTTACAAACGGTTTATGTTTTTAAAAACGTTATTAACGTGGCTATGATTTCTTTGGTAATCAGACAGCAGTTTCGTCTTTTTTAAAAGGTTTTATTCGTGTTTTGGGTGTCACACTCATCGAGAATCTAGAATTTAAATTCTGTTTTTATTACACCAATAACTATTTTAAAACAAACTAATCTTTTGTCTAAATGACTGTCTTGATCATGACTGTATTTATTAGCAGACTATTAACAAGAGCCTTTGATTAAGGGCTAGCTAGTATTCCAAATATTTCCCTCGCATTCTTAGATCACTAGGAGCTCTTTGTTTTTAACTGAACTAAAGCTGCACATGATTTCCAAGCGGTTTGGTATGTTCAACACTAATTACTGCTTTGTGTTTTACAGAAATACTCTTTGACAAGATGCCTGACTTTTGTGCAGCCTATGGATGCTCCAATAGACGTAACATCAAAACAAGAAACCTTGGGATCACATTTCACCTGTAAGACTCTGTGACAGTATTATTACTTTAATTAGAATAATCATAGTTATATTTTGGATCAGTGCACATTACACGTCACGCTACACACAAAAAATGTGAGATAATATTATTGACATAATATTATACATAATATATATTTACATAATAATGACATATATTTACAGCACTTTGGTTGACCTTGTTGTTGTTTTAAGTGCTCTATAAATAAAATGGTATGGTATGGTATAAGGCTTGTAAAAGTATCTTTATATAAATTATGATTCAGTGTTTCTTTTTGATACCATTTTTAATAGCTGTTTTATTGTACCAAAAGTAAATGCAAGCACACCAAAAGTATGATATATGTGTATACTTGTCATTACTATAATTCAAAGGTAAAGAAAGGAAGTGTGGAAAATAATGACCAGCTTCTTCATGTTTTTAAGGTTTCCCAAAACCAGAGAGAGGAGGCGGCAGTGGGAAGTTGCCCTGAGAAGAGAGGGTTTTGTTGCCCTGGACAGGACACTGCTCTGCAGTGATCACTTCAGGTCTGAGGACTTTGATCGGACAGGGCAGACTGTCAGATTAAAAGATAGTGTTGTTCCAACACTTTTTAATTTTCCATCTGCTTACATTTATTACTACTGTTTACATTTACACTACTTTTATATCTACACCACTGCTGATACACATACAGTATTCTTTGACCAGCCTTATTTAAGGATGCCCAATGTGCCTTACTGCATATGCCACTTTTGCCTCTATAACAACATGAACTACTACCTCATACATATACTGTGTACATTAACTCATATGCTGCTTTGCCACTTTGCAAATGTCAATGCTAGAACCTTTAGTTTATTTTATAGTTATACTGTACTTTTATACTTTTTTACTTTTTATACTAGTATGCAAAAACTCAGGACAGTATTATGTTCATTAAATGTTTAGTGTTTTAGTTTTAGAGTTGGTGTAAATTTTCATACTCATTTACCACTATGCAAAAACTCAGGACAGTGTTACAGTTTTACTATTTTATGCTTATGTTTATTATTATATGTTTCAGTGTTTTAATGTTTAAATAGTTACTGTTGCACCGAGGGACTGAGAGTCTTGTCACACTATCAGATGTTTATTTCTGTTTGTTTGTTTGTTTATTTATATCTCCCGATTATTAAATCTTTTCATGTATCTAAAAAAAATAAACTACACATATTGACCAAGGTTTGTGTAATAATGTATTTAATATTACATAATATTTGCATGTGTAGGGAAAAAATTGGCATAAATTATTTTCATATCACTAATAATGCTATTTATGATGAAATAGTATTAAATATTTATTAGCATTGTAACATATGTCAGTTAATTTCGCTGGAAATAAACATGTATTTATAAATAGATGTAAATATACCATACCCATACCATACCATTTTATTTATAAAGCACTTTAAACAGGAACAAGTCCACACCAAAGTGCTGGACAAACAAACACGCAACAGGCAACACATACAATGAAGTACAACACGAAAAACATAAAAACATTGCAGATCATAAATCAAACGATCCAATACAAATCAGCTGGCATTGAAAGCAATGGAGTAGTAGTGAGTTTTTAACCGGGATTTGAAAACCGAGAGGGAGGGGGCCTGTTTGATGAGCAGCGGTAACTCGTTCCAGAGTCTTGGGCCTGCTACAGAGAACGCCCTGTCACCCCTGCGCTTAAGGCGAGTTTCTGGAACTATTAAGAGTACCTGATCCTCTGACCTCAAAGCACGTGGAGGGACATATGGGTGTATCAGATCCGAGAGATAGGCGGGGGCGAGACTGTTCAGCGATTTGTAGACATACATGAGAATTTTGAATTGGATTCGAAGATGAACCGGTAGCCAGTGAAGGGAGGCCAAGACTGGTGTAATGTGCTCTCTTTTGCGTGTGCTGGTTAAAAATCGGGCAGCTGCGTTCTGAACCAGTTGTAATCGTGCAATGGTGGCTTGACTGACGCCAAACAGAAGTGAATTGCAGTAATCAAGCCTAGATGTAATGAATGCGTGAATCACTGTCTCCAGGTGCTTTTTGGATAATATGGGCTTCAGCTTAGACAGACGCCTCAGCTGGAAAAAACAGGATTTGACGATCATGTTTACATGACTGTTGAGTTTCATGGAAGGATATATAATCTTATTGTGTATATTGCTAGTGCAATACAGTGTCTATATAACGTTATTTTCATGTGAACGTCCATCTTAAGTATACCATATTATAACAACATCTCTCACATTTATAACAAACCAAACCGTTTTAAAATCGGTTGAAAATTAAGCAAGTTATGGTTATTTTAATAGTAAATGCCCCATTCACATTCATGTTAAGAGTGGGCGTTCTGTCTGTGCCAAGATGGCCGCCGTCTGACGATGTCGGTCTCCATTGGCCAACAGCGGGGATGTCTTATCTAGTGTATATATCTATGCTGGAAACGGTCTTCTTCTTCTTCTTGGGTCGGTGTACTCCACTGGAAGTGGTACTGCAAAGCGCCACAGCGCCACAGCGCCCCTAGTGGCCAAAAGTGGTACTGCACAATTTTTCTGTCAAAGTGAAAAAAGCTGATATGAGTCAAAAATTGGTCTAAAAATATGGAAAAAAATCCATAAATAGGTCGCATCGGATTATAGGTCGCAGGCCTTGAAAAAACCATAAAAAGGTGCGACCTATAATCCGAAAAATACGGTAATCTGTGTCGAACTGGTAACCAGTTCAGAATCAGAATCAGAATAAGGGTTATTATCATTGCACCGAGATACAACGAGAACATGTCCGTAGAGTTGTCCAAAAGATGGACAGAGTGCACTTAACTGCTGCTATAAGAGCGGCCTTCTTATTCTTTTCAGAATAAATTTTTAATATAGAAAAAGGGACAAAGCCATGAGGAAAGGATAGTGGCATTACAAAAAAGATCTCTTCACACCTTGTCCTAACAGGACACAATTTAAGATATTAAAAACACTCTGCCAGCAGCACATTTATGAACATGTTACATATGCAATTGATGACAGGGCGGCAGAGATGGGGACTCGAGTTTGGGACTCGGACTCGAGTCGCACTTAAGTCGCAAAAACAGAGACTTCAGACTCGACTCGGACTTGCATTCAAAAGGATTCAAAAGACTTCCAACTCGACTCGGACTTGCATTCAAAAGACTTCCAACTCGACTCGGACTTGCCATTTGAGACTCGTGAGCATCGAGAATTGTTCGGAACCGGGACTAACTGTCCGGTTTTCCCGAAATCGTTCAAAATATTAATTTGCGATTCCTATGTTCGATGCTAGTTAGCCGACCGGAAGTAGCCGCCACCGAAAACCAACGAAGAAGAATCCACCGGAAGTGTGCATCTGCTATCGATAGCGTACTAATTTAATAAAATGACCAGTCAGGTCAGTGCAGCACTTGCAATAATTTTCTATCATGCAAAGGAGGGTGGAGAAGTAAAATAGTGTCCCGTCTTTGACGCACTCCACCGGATTATTTTCGCTTCGTATCCGACCGGAAGTACAGAGTGGTCCGTCTGCAAAACGCTCCACCGAACTTTTCGCTAATCGCTACCTCTTCAGCTCCATCAGGTTGGTAAATAAATAAACTATAAACTAGTCTCATACCAAGATTAAGGCAGCTAATAAGTTATACTCCGCTTAAAGCGGTAAGTCAGCTCAAATACAAACACGATGCTAACGTTAGCTCGTTTTTTTTTCTTAGACAAACGACCTGAAATGGCTTCACAGTGTTCACCAGTGACTGTCCAAGGTAAATACTGTACGTCAGTGTAACCGAGTGCCACAAAACAGTTACAGCATATGTTGTGAAAAGGTTGCATCCCTTTTCAGATGTGGATTCAATTCAACCATGGATTGCACTTACATTGCACTCAAATCCAACACTTATTAACATTCTTAATTCATTTAAAGTTCTCTGTGTCTTTTAAAATGTTTTAATGTCTCTAGTTTTCATTATTATATAATTTCTGTTTATGTTCTCTTTCATTCCATTATGAGTGAATGTCACAGTTTGAAGAATTATTGAATAGGTTAGTTAGGCAATAACAACAGAGCTAATAATTGTATACATTCTCAGTCTTAAAAATGATTTAATAATCTCTTTTTACTGATAATACTGATAAACCTGTTGTTTGTTTAGGAACTTCCTGCAGTCTGTCCAGAAAGTCTCCACTGGAGGAGCTTTTTGCTGAGCAAGAGGCACAACATAATGTCACAGCTCCATGTCCATGAAGAAACAAATGGAGAGAGGGCTGCAGATACCAGGACATCCCACCAGCTGTTCTGTCTGAAGATCCTGCTGCTGGTGGTGGAACCAGGTTAGCCCATCAGTGGGAGCTCAGTAACATGACTGCAGCATCAGACACTGGACAATATTATTTGTACTGTATAATAATAATAATACTGTATATGTTTGTGAGTCCTCCATGTTGGCTCTCTGCCCTGTGAGAAATTCATAGTACCGGTAAATGTAACAAAAAGGAAAAAGTTCATAGCATTAAATTCAAACAGAAGTTCAAATTATTTCATCCTGAAATAACTCTGGCTAACTACTGTAGCTTTTTTATAACATGGAGTTAAACTCAAAGCAGTCTCCTCAGATAAATAGTGTTACCATTATTTTTATATTAAAGTTTCTGTTAACTTATTATTTTTATATTAAAGTTTCTGTTAACTTATTATTTTTATATTTGATTGTTTCTGTTCAGTGCCCTGAGACAATTTGTGACTTGGAGCTATACAGTATAAATAAACTGAACTGAATTGAATTGAGGAGAGACATTTAATGTAATGTTTTGGCCTCTACATTCAGATAAAAATAAGCTGTAACGTGTAGTCACTGCCTAAAAGGTTGTTAGCAGCTGCTACAAACAAGCTTAGCGTCAGTGTGTTAATCTAATGTTAACCTGGATATTTTTAAAAGGAGAGACATTTAATGTCCATTGTTTGCGAATGAATAGCATACATTCATTCACGGTGTCACTCAAATATTAGGGACTTGACTTGGACTTGACTTGGACTTGAGATCAGAGACTTGAGACTTGACTTGGACTTGAGATCAGAGACTTGAGACTTGACTTGGACTTGAGATCAATGACTTGAGACTTGACTTGGACTTGACCTGGACTTGAGATCAGAGACTTGAGACTTGACTTGGACTTGAGATCAGAGACTTGAGACTTGACTTGGACTTGCAAAAAATGACTTGTGAGCATCTCTGCAGGGCGGTCCATGAAGCACTAAACAGATACAGTAGTCCACTGTCCTAATAAGATGAGATGATGGTCAGCCAGCACAGTTCTGATAAGCCTCAACAGAAGTGGGATGGGATTCGTGATAGACAAAGCTTTTCCTTTGTTTACACATTTTCTAGGAGAAATTGATAAGTTGGCCTATTCTGAGGTCAGCTGGGGAGTCAGATTCAGATAAGCCACAATTGTTGTTTATTCAACCAGATTATTTTCCTTGTCAGCCTTGAGTCTGTACTAATATTTACAAGGTCTGAAATGGTCAGCTTGGGGGCATTCTACTGGTTTGTGCTTACGAGCCTCTTCAAGGTCGTTTTCATTCTGACGAGTCCCAAAGCCGCAAGTGACCTGCGATTCAAATCACTCCATCTTATGGTTTAGCTTGAAAATCAGCTGATTTTGAGTCCTCAAATCACGGACCAACCTTCACATAGACAACAGCCTGACGAGGGCCAAATTAGTTGTGGCCATCTTCTTTGTATGTTGATAAACCAGGATCCAGATTTTTCCAAAAACAGGAAACCTGTTATCATAAATCCAATTACTGTATATGCAATTTCAGTGTACTCAATCGACAGCAGAGTTTGACACATCACATCCACTTCCCCAGAGATATATTTAGCTGCATGTATGTCGTCTGAACAGATGAGGGTTCACCAGAGCCCTGTCGCTTTGTTGGACAGATTTTGTCATTTGAACCAAAAGTCCAGTTGGTCAGATCTAAAACAGTAGTTTTCATTTCGGAAGATGTGTAAAAAAATAGGAGTTGCTCCAATGCACAAAAATAGAGCAAAAAAGCAGGAGGCGAACAGGGAGTGGGGAGAAATGCGTACGCCTTGTTACAGAGCCAGTGAGGGGAAAAAAAAGTTGGTAACTAAAGGCTGGAATACACTTGAGCGTACATGAAGTACGCCACTGTACGCGTGCATTTTGTGCGCATGTTTTCGCTGCTATAGCTCGGCTTTTATCAGCTTTCAAACGCTCGCGTTCTCGCTCCAGATCCTTGTTGTAATATGAGCAGCTGCGCGCGGAGGGGACTCAACTGAGCTCGCTGATTGGTCACTTGCTGACACGCCTACTGAAATGATTGACAGCTTTCAGTCAGCTCAGTGAAACCTCGAGAATGCATCATGAGCAGCTCGCTGAAGACTTCTGCGGTGTTCTGATGCGGTGTTTCTACTATATATGTTATAAAAAGTTATCTCAGAAATAAAAATAATAACAGGGAGCGCTTTTCCTGCAGCACACAGTCCACCAGGGAATATTTAAAACATCGCGCACCCAGGTAGGACCTGAATTCATTCATTTCAGTCATCGAGTGAACGGAGGAAGAAGCGGTTACTTGACTTTAGGCAAAAAAACAAAAGAAAAGGCCCGATCAGCGATAAAGAAGAGGAATTTAATTCATTTGTGTAACATACAATCACCCTCAGCACTGGCTCTCCTCAGGGATGTGTGCTGAGCCCTCTTCTGTTCACTCTGCTCACATATGATTGTATAGCCACACATCCAGGCTGTCATATTGTTAAGTTTGCAGATGATACAGCTGTGGTGGGATGCATCACAGATAATGATGAATCCAGCTACAGACAGGAGGTGGAACATCTGGAGAGCTGGTGCAAAGAGAACAACCTTCACATGAATGTGAAGAAGACGAAGGAGATGATTGTGGACTTCAGAAGGAACAAACACACCCACACCCCACTGTATATAGGTGGATCTGCGGTGGAGGTGGTCTCCAGCTACAAATACCTGGGTGTACACTTGAATGATAACCTCAGCTGGAGCAATAACACCACCAGCCTGATCAAGAAAGGTCATCAGAGACTCTACTTCCTCAGACGGCTGAGACGAGCCGGTCTGAGAAGCCCAGTCCTCACCTCGTTCTACAGGTGTGCAGTGGAGAGCGTCCTGTGCTCCAGCATCAACGTGTGGCATGGAGGCTGCACAGTTGCAGAGAGAAAAGCTCTGCAGAGAGTGGTGAAGGCTGCACAGAAGTCTGTGGGAGTCAGTCTCCCCACCATCACAGACATTTACACCTCCAGATGCAGAAAAAGAGCCACCTGCATCATGAAAGACCTCACTCACCCAGCACACTCACTCTTTGCACCACTCCCCTCGGGACGGAGGTTGAGGAGCATCAAATGTAGAACCACTAGACTGAGAAACAGCTTCTACCCTGAGGCTGTCAGACTCATGAATAAATAAATAATAAGAATAAACACTGCAAAATGTCACATCATACTGATACTGTACTGATCTGTTTCTTGTTGCTGCGTTCATCTGTGACCATCTGCTCATGTTCGTGCTGCTGTTTATAATGATGTTTTTCTACTACATTAGGGCTTAGTGTATTACTAGCTGATGTGATGTCTCTCTTAGTTAATCCTAGATGTTATTATTGTATTTCTCTTGCATTTGTTGTTGGATGTAACTGGGACCCTGTGTACATAATCTCGTTTTCAACACATGTACTACATGCGGTGCAAATGACAATAAATTCTCTCTGACTCTGACTCTGATACAAAACAGTCCGGCGCCGGGAAAGTTTATGGTCAGACACTGCGCAAGCGTCCGCGGTCGTTAAAAAAAAAAGCTTTGCGCGTACATGCCCTGAGGGGCTACGCGGGGCTACGCTTTTGCCTTGATGTACGTACGTGGCGTATAGGCGTATAGATAGAACGCTCAGGTATATTTCGCCCTTAACTAGTAAATTAATATTAACTAGTATTAGACTTTTCCTTTCAGCCGTTCCCTCTTCAGGGGTCTCCAATTTGAGACATCCTCCTCCATCTCACTCTTTCCTCTGTATCCTCTGTCCTCACTCCAACTTCTCCATGTCCTCTCTAACTGCATCCATATATCTCCTCTTTGTCTTTTTCCTGGCAGCTGCATTTCTAACATCCTTTTACCAATATACCCACTGTCTCTCCTCTGGACATGTCCAAACCACTGTTCCCCCTCTGGACATGTCCAAACCACTGTTCCCCCTCTGGACATGTCCAAACTATTGTCCCTCCTCTGGACATGTCCAAACCACTGTCGCTCCTCTAGACATGTCCAAATCAATGTCTCCTCTGGACATGTCCAAACCATCTCAGTCTGGCCTCCCTAACTTTATCTCCCAGTTGTTCAACATGTGTTGTACCTCTGATTATCTCATTCCTGATCTTATCCATCCTTGTCACTCCTAAGGAGAACCTCAGCATCTTCATTTCTGACACTTCCAGTTCTGTCTCCTGTCTTTTTGTCCATGTCTCTGTCTCCAGACCATACAACATAGCTGGTCTCACCACTGTCTTGTAAACTTTTCCTTTGACCTTTGCTGACACCTTTTTGTCACAAATCACTCCTGAAACTTTTCTCCATCCACTCCATCCTGCCTGGACTCTCTTTTTCACCTCTTTACCACATTCCCCATTTTCCTGGACAGTGGACCCCAAGTACTTGAAGTCCTGCACCTTTGTGACCTCTGCTCCTTGTAGCCTCACTGTTCCACTGGCCTCCCTCTCATTCACACACATGTACTCTGTCTTACTACGGCTGACTTTCATTCCTCTTCTTTCAAGTGCATACCTCCACCTCTCCAAGTTCTCTTCCACCTGTTCCCTGTTCTCACCACAGATCACAATGTCATCTGCAAACATCATAGTCCACTGGGATTAAGACTAACCTTAATTAGTAACTAATGGGTAAAACATTAGTAAATGGCTATTATTTTTAAATAACTAATAATAACTAGTAAGAAAACCTTAACAATTTATGGGCAACAGTTTTCAGAATAGCTTGTTCTGCCAATGCACATGACTCAAGGTTGTCTTTATTTAGTGCAGCCAGATGCACTTCCTGTGGTCAGGTTCTCATCAGTAGCAGACAGTATCAGAACAACCTCAGAGTTATGATGAAATTCCAGAAGTGAAGTTAAACTGCTGAAATAGGAAGTTGAATAAACGTTTAAAAAATGTAATTTTCCATCTCTGCACCCTGGACTTAAAAGTGTGTGCAGAAAGAACAATGGACATCATCACCTGGTTAAATAACACAACAAATTTCCACCAGGAACAAAGCACTTGCAGGAAAAATAGCTTAATTTTTTTGTGTTTCTTAATATGTAATCCCATGGGGTAAAACACAGCATCACATATAATCAGTGTCAGCGCTGCCAGCACATCATATGTCTAGAACCTGAATGTCAAAAACTTTATTTAAAACAAAATGACTGCATTACAACAAAGTTGTAGGAAATCCCCAATAATACCTGAACAGTGCAAAACAAAACTTTTATGCTGGTTCTTACAGCTTGTTCTCCAGTACATTTTCATTTCAGTTAGAGTAAAAACCACAGCCTGCTCCAGTTTTGTTCATAAGCTAACTTGAACATGTAGAGTTCACTCCTAAATCACCATTAAGTTGTTGAAGTCAAAATGCAGCAAAGGAATATATTCATTTGTTGCATTAAA
>JBBPBX010030208.1:17651-35340 GCA_038048925.1 Garcialebias charrua
TGTACACCCAAGTATTTGTAGCTGGAGACCACTTCCACTGCAGACCCACCTATTTTCAGTGGGGCATGGGTGTGTTTGTTCCTTCTGAAGTCCACAATCATCTCCTTTGTCTTCTTCACATTCATGTGAAGATTATTCTCTTTGCACCAGCTCTCCAGGTGTTCCACCTCCTGTCTGTAGCTGGACTCATCATTGTTTGTGATGCATCCCACCACCGCTGTATCATCTGCAAACTTAACCTCCGCGGCATGTCGGCTCGGTGTCTTCGCCTGTGTTTGCTGCTCTGTTAGCTGCTGTCGTTAGCATGTCGGGCGAAGTTGTTGGAGCCATCGCGGGGCGATCCGCGGCTGCTCAGGCATCGGCTTTGTATCTCCGCGTTAGCTCGGTGTCCCCCGACTGCCAGGCGGACATTTGCGGCGAGCTCCCGGCCGTAGATGGCCCCTCCGCGGCATGTTGGCTCGGTGTCTTCGCCTGTGTTTGCTGCTCTGTTAGCTGCTGTCGTTAGCATGTCGGGCGAAGTTGTTGGAGCCATCGCGGGGCGATCCGCGGCTGCTCCTCCGGGCCTGAGACGTCCACAGAGTTGACCGAGTGTTTCCAGCTAATTTATCCGTATGAGGCAACCCTGATCGGGCACACGGAGCCAGCTGACAGTAGCCTCTGGAGCTCCATTGAGCGCAGTTCTGTTGTAAAATGGCGACCGGAAACGACCGGAAGTTGCGTAAATACGATCAAATTGTAATTAAAACGTAATATTAATAATTATACTTTATTTATAAAGCCATTTAAAACAACCACAGCTGCAACAAAGTGCTATACACATGAAATTAATAACATAAAAAAAAATAATAATAATAATAATAATTTTTTTTTATATATTTTTTTAATCATATTTTTATTAAATATGATAAAATCGTAAGTCTGAGTTGCCGTAGGTCGCAGGTGACGTAGGTCGAGGGTTTGCTGTATATACTGTGTATTTTTAATAAATAGATAAATGTACAGTACTGTACAGTCACCAAGCACTTAGCCTATCCTAACACAGTTTTTAAAGATGAAGGAGTCAGTTGAATTGTCTCCCTCCTCCCTGCAGGCTCCATAGGGAGCTTGCTCCCTTTATGTGAAAGGGAGACAATTCAACTTATTCCTTCATCTTTAAAAACTGTGTTAGGATAGGCTAAGTGCTTGGTGACTGTCCAGTACTGTACATGTATTCATTTATAAAAATAAAAATAAAAAAGTAAAAAAATAATAATAATAATTTTTATTTTTTATTTTTTTACTATGTGATCCTACTTACGAATTTTTGACATACGAGCGCCCCCTAGGGACGGAACTCACTCGTAAGTCGGGGACTACCTGTACATCGATCCCTGCCCTGTTTGACTTGTGTCGCAGAGCGGCGGACGCGCTACAGATCGCGTGGCCGGAACCCCCACCGCGACAACAGGTTGGCAGGGAACTATTTTTATGCCAAGCAGCAGTCGGCGACGAGGCACAGGGTGCCCATCTTCCCGGATTATCTCACGGAGCTTACTCGCACCTGGGCTGAACCCAAGGCTCCCATGCTGCTGCCGCTCTCCCAGTTCCTCGACGTGGCTGGAATGGAAGCAGCGGGAATGGCCAACATGCCACAAATGGAGGACACGCTGGCATCTCACCTGGCCCCCAGATCTTCTGGAACAAAACCAACTTTGCCCAGCAAAGCCTTCCGCGCTTCAGCTGCACAGCTCGAAAAGTGTTACAGAGCTCAGGGCCTCGTGGCACGCGCAATGAACGCCTCCGCCATGATGCAGGCGTACCTGGCAGAGAAACTACAGGAGCTCCAGGTGACAATGGACAAACAGGCTGCGACTGAGGTGTTGAGGAGGCCCGCAGGGCCACGGACTTTGTGCTCTGTATGATGGGGACGGCAGCCATTGCACAAGGGAGGTGCATGGCTGAAGTGGTCATTGCCCAGCGGCACATGTGGATGACCCTGACGGACCTTCCAGAAGGTCAGCGGTTCCCCTTTTTGCACCACTCGATTGAGCCTACGGGACTCTTTGGAAGCACTCTGGACAGGATCCAGAGCAGGTTGGAGCAGAGGCGGAAACAGGCTGAAGCCTTCCATGAGGGAATGCCAAGGAAAACCATCCCCCCCTCCCCCCCCAGGGAGAGCAGCGGGAGCAGACCCGTGCAACCTCGACACTTCTCAGCCACACATCGTCCACCGCAAAAGAGGCCAGCTTACGAGGGGGAGCAGCAGCAGAGACCCCAAGCAGGTCCACCTCAGGCTGGTCAGTCCTGGAGTAGGAACAGATTCGTCCCTCGCCAAGCGGTCCGCCGAAAACCTCCTTGACGAACCGTGACGGGAGACAGAGACGGGCCTGACGAAACGGGCCCGCTTCACTGTTTTGCTGGTTCATCCGCCCAAGAGGTACGGGAACCTGGCTATTTCTGCCCAGACTTTATTTGTAAAAGACTACGAAAAGCTGGTGACATTAATGTATGCACAAAACATGAGTGTTTTGCTGTGTGTGAAATAAAGACAAAATGTTGTTGCACAAAACACGAAATAAAAGTCCCAAAGAACAGTTTTGCCCTGGTTCTTGACTCAAAAAAAAAACAAAAAAAAAACATGAACAACACAACAACCTTTTAAAAACAAGTAGCTATGAAGGGAGAGGGCCGCCATACCCCCTCCCTCAAGGCGCACAGGGTGCCAGGTCAGAACAATGAACTCTAGCAAGGTGCCCCGAGTCTGTCTGCAGCAGACAGACCTCGCGGCGCCTGTGGGCGGGCAGTCCGGCTCACACACGGCCGGACGAGGGGAGTCACATACTCAACCCCCGCGCCGCAAGAGCTCAGGAGGCTGGTAATACTCAAACCCTCCAAGCTCACAGCGCATCTGCATGCCCAGAGGGCGTGTTGGCTCAACACGGTGGCCATGAGGACGGCCTGTCGGGGCCCCCAACTGCCTCTCAGCAGACGACCGCACCGGTCCACGGGGACGCTGCAGCCGCCTGCAAGCCCGGGCCGTGCACACGTGCTGAGAGGGTGGAAACCAGTAATGCTGCAAAAATTGTAAATAAATGTAGTCACATTACAAACAATGCACCCTGGCCGACTCAGACAGCTTTTCCTCGTGTCCAAGGGGGTCTGGACCTTGTGAACTGGTCCAGGTCTGTAAGTGCTAAGCAGAAGGATGAAAATTTCACGGCTTTGGGCGCTCAAACTGAGGCAGGCTTTTTAGTCTGTAAAACCAGCAGGCCACATACGATCAGTGGATCTGAAATATGTGTCCAAACTCAGTGCACAAGCCCAGCTGCACCTTGGAATGACGACCCCTCATCGGGGGGTTTTCAGCTCCATCATAAAACTGTAGGAAAGCACTCTGATTACACCACAGATTACCATATTTCTGGGTGTACGGGTCATCACCAGTTTGGTCAAGGCATGTCCTTCGGAGGAGCGTATCTCTTCAATAAGCTTTTGTCTGGAGAGCTCTCAACGGGGTCAGAAAGTAACCCTCATGCTCTCCTGACACCTCCTGGGCCCCTTCAAGGCAGCCATGCCCTGCGCACTGTACATGCTAGTAAAAATGCGTGCTCCGCAGATATGACAAGGCAAATGAACGCACCCTACCCCCCTCAGGTATGCAGGGGGACCCTGGTCATGAGCTTCCGCATCAATGCCCTGGAATGGAAGCCAGCTCCAGAGCAGTGGCGGAACCGGAGATTTGTGGACCAGGTCTGGCCATGGTGCGGCCAGGAATCCGAATGTCCGTCCGCCTGCAAAACCTGCACGCTCTACGACCAGTGCCTCTCCCTAAACGAAGCAGACGCTCTGGCCCACGGCTGGTCAGTAGGGTCGCTGCGCTGCACCTCTCCCCCGCACCTCCAATTCAGGTGACGCAGTAGCACACATGCAGGGGAGACCCCTCCCTAATTTTGTTGGCCCCCAGGTGGCCACGGGGCCCATGGCCCTCGGAGGTGTGCTCAATGCTGATACACTGGCAGCTGCTCCCATTCAGGGGCATGCTGACTTAACCACTCGAGCAGCCTCTCCACTTATGTCCAGGGTTGTGGCAACTCTCAGTTTGATTGCTGAGAGAAACAAACTGATGGCCTCAAGGCTCAGTTATAGTTGTGCTCTGGGTATTCGCGCATGCTCCGCGGAGTCCGTGCGCTCTGAAGCCGCGCGCTGTGTGCGTTTATAGTTGCACACTGTTCATTGTTCACCAACAGATGGCAGTACGGTGTGAAACCAGTGCAAATGTAGTACGAGAGAGTGTAGAATAAGAATCGGTTGACGTCACACATAACAAACAAAATGGCTGCTCATAGTAAGAACACTTGTCGTTTACAGGAACTTTTATTAGAGGAAGAAGAGATTGTATGTTTAATGCTTTTAGACTCACAAAAACGTCATCGAAGAAGGTGGTGTGTTCGTCCATTACATTCCCAGATGGCTAAAATGTGATTGGTTAAAGGCTTAAATATGAAAATACACTCTGGAAGCAAAGCAAACAGGGGGGTAGCAATGAAAGGAAGCGGCCAGACCATTTGGAATTATTTAATGCGTATTCATGGACAAAATATATATATATTTTTTATTTTATTTTTTATTTTAATTTTAAATAATTAAACGCATGGACGCATGGACGGATCATACAGATGCCGGTACATTCAGACCTGTTCAGCCAGATTTCCTTTGAATATGTCCATCTTGAAAGCCGGGTGTATTTGCAACGAGTGGCGCGCAACCTGTGCGGAGTTTCAAAATCTGGGAGGTGCACGACCACGTGCTAGGAGACTGCGTTCGGCCAAAGCGCGGGGGTGGGGACCATGAGATTGCGTCACTTTGGCCGCGCGATCTCTCGCGCCCTATGCGACGCGTCAACCATAAACCAGGCTTCAGGCCTCCCCAGTAATGTGATAAACACGATCCAGGGAGCGAGAGCAATGTCAACATAGACTCTCTACGCTCACAAATGGCGTGTTTTTGAAGCTTGGTGCATAGAAAGGAATATTGTCCCTTATTCCTGTGACCTGGTACAGCTTCTTACCTTTCTACAGGATCTACTGGAAAAAGGCTGCTCATTTTCCACCATTAAGGTATTTTTTTCAGCCATTTCGGCTTGCCACGAAGGCTGGGGGTGAAAAACACCCGGTGCACACCCTCTCATGATACGGTTCATGAAGGGCGTGTTAAGGAAGAGACCCCACAGTAGGACTCTGGCCCCTGACTAGGATCTCCAGTTAGTCCTGAATGCTCTTTGTGAGCCCCCATTTGAACCTCTGGGCAATGTTAAGATAGGTTTACTATCTTATAAGACTGCTCTACTCTTGGCTCTTTGCTCAGCTAAACGTGTAAGTGACCACGCGTTATCTGTGCACCCAATGTGTACAAGGTTTGCCCCTGATGGGTCAAAGGTCACCTTACGTCCTAACCTTGCATATGTCCCAAAGGTTCCAACGTTGAACCCCAGACATCTGGACTTTGAACTCTCTTCATTTCCTCCTGCTCCCGTCCTCACTGAGGAACAGAGGAGGTTGAGAGCACTCTGCCCTGTCAGGGCCTTGGGTGCTCACATTGAGAGAACAGCTGATTGGAGGAAAACAAACCAGCTGTTCGTATGTTTTGCCAACCCGGCTACAGGTAGGGCCCTTTCAAAACAACGCCTCTCACACTAGGTGACTGAGGCCATTAAGAGGGCGTATGATAGCAAAGGTCAACAGGTGCCCCCTGGGGTATACGTCCACTCCACTCGAGGCTTGGCCGCCTCGTGGTCACTGTTCAAGGGCGTACCAGTTGCAGACATCTGTGCAGCTGCGAACTGGAGTTCAACAAACATATTGGCAAAGCATTACAGTTTAGATGTTACTGCATGTGATATCACTCAGGTTGTCCTCTCTAACACACAATAGAGAGCAGCCTTAAGATGCCTAATGTATAAAGGCTGAATTTCTCACAAGCATGCATATTACTGAGCATTTCAAGGGCGTGAATGAATTACGTTCCCATAGCAATAGTGTTGCACCGAGTGACTGACTGATAAGGGAACTGAAAGTTATGCACCACAACTCATGTTCCCTAAAGGAAGGAACGAGGTGCAATACAGTTGGCCCTTTTCAATGCTGAAGCTTGGTGAAGTGCACTTGGAGATAGATGGGTGGGCGCTAGCATCTTAAGTACCCAGAGGGCGGGGCCTCTGAGGTGACGCTGACGCCCAATGCCGTAAAGGCGTGAGTGTATTCCTTCAGGTAATCGCGCGGGGTGCAATTCCCATAGCAATAGTGTTGCACCTCGTTCCCTCCTTCAGGGACCATGAGTTATGGTGCATAACTTTCAGGTTTTCTCCAGGTACTCCAGTTTCCTCCCACAGACAAAAAACATGCATGTTAAACTGATTGGTAACTCTAAATTGTCCCTAGGTGTGAGTGAGAGAGTGAATGTTTGTTTGTCTCTATGTGTCCCTGTGATGGACTGGAGACCTGATCTGGCTGTACCCCACCTCTTACACAGTAATGGCTGGATATGAGCACCAGTGACCTCCGCAACCTGGAAGGAGTCAGAGAGTGAGAGATTCTTTTTTGTCATTCAGAAAAAGCGTTCAATAAAAAAAATCGGATGTCCTGGGTGATGGCCTGGGACTATGCGTGGCCGGACAGTTGGCCCCTTTCTATGGTGGGGGCCCGCTCCCGGTGCTTCCTGGCTGTGTCGGTGGTTGGGTGGGCGCTCTTGGCCGGGTCATCCTTGTGGGATTTGGCATTCACTTGGGTGGAAGGTTGACTGCGGTTCGTGGGGGTCTTGGTGGCCTTGGAGTGTGTGGGCTGTTGGTCCTGCCGCTGGCGGCCCTCGTTGCCCTGTCCATCTCTGGTCTGGAGCTCAATAGGTCTGGCAGTCAGAGAGGTGGCTTGGCCTCGCTCCTTGGGTGGACCTTGGGGAACTGGGGGGGCCTGTTGGGTCAGCAGGGGAGCTGACTCTCTGTGGGAGCATTTGATCCTGCAGTTATTTTTTTCCCCATCCCTCACCGCGCACCTCCACCCTCTTCATTTTCAAATTTCATACATGTAGGGATTTTGGGGCTCGGGTGTGCTGCAACAATTTTCCATCTCTGTTGTTCAGAGCCACCTGGGACTCAGATTTATTATACACCTTAGACATTCACTCATAACATCCTCATGACATTCACATATAGGAATTTGGGGTGGGCACTATGGCTATGGGTGGCGGGATGACACCACTTCCGCCTCCTGTGCATGTGCTCACTTCCAATGATGCATTTAGACAGTAAGGGTTTGGATTAGAGTTGGGGTGGAGGGGAAACTGAAAGTTATGCACAATAACTCATGTTCCCTGAAGGAAGGGAACGAGGGGCAACATATGCTATGGGAATTGCGCCCCTGCGCGATTACCTGAAGGAATACATTCACGCCTTTACGGCAGGGGCGTCAGCGTCGCGCCAGAGGCCCCGCCCTCTGGGTACTTAAGGCGCTGACGCCCAATCATCATTCTCCAAAATGCACTTCACCGAGCTTTCAGCATTGAAAAGGGCCAGATATGTTGTACCTCGTTTCTTTCCTTCAGGGAACATGAGTTATGGTGCATAATTTTCAGTTCCCTTTCAGTCATGTCTCTCGGTGCAACATATGCTATGGGAACGTAATTCATTCACGCCCTTGAAATGCTTAGCAAAAGGCATGTGAGAACATCTGCCTTAAAACGACAAGTATTTCCCAGCTGCTTTCTACAAGGTATGTAGAGAGCACAGCCTGAGAAGAAAAAATGCCAAATGTAGAAACATCAGCTTGATGTTACCACTGGACATATAGATAAAAAAACACCAGCTAGAGACAGCATAAGCGTGCTCCTCTAGTGTGAATACTCATCATCTCCTTTTTTCTCTGGAAAACCAGAGAAACAGGACGAAAGGAGCAAGGGACCCATTACGCCACTAGTAATTGGGTGGCAATGTGGAGGTAGAAAACCCAGGTCAAGCACAGGGTAACCTCCCAAGTCCCCAGGGAAAAATTTTACACATACAAGGGGCACTCCTGGCAAGTGGAGCCCATCCTGATGTTGGAGACCCGTTAAGGAGAGGGAAAACCCCTCCATTGAACATCTCCTAAGCAAACATAAACACCAAGGGACACCCTTGTGTATGTTGTTGCTGTTTGTTTTGGGATAAAGCAATCAAAGCCTTAGGCTCTCAGTCAGTTCTCTTCAAAGGCCAGGCTGAAAGCTGCCATAACTTCGGACGTGGGTGGAGAAGCTACCCACGTGCCTGAGTCAGCAGGTCCCTGTGAAGAGGCAATTTCCATGGTATCCCTGATAACATTAGATCAACTCAGGGAACCACAGTTTCTGCTGCCACCTGGGGGCTATCAGGATCAGGGAGAGGGCTCCCTGGCGCACACGTTCCAGTGTCACCTCGATCAGAGGGACAGGTGGAAAGGCATAGTAGAGCACCCCTGCTGGCCAATCATGTGCCAGAGCATCCGTTCCCAACGGTGCATCTGTTTCCTTCAAGGAGAAGTAAAGGTCACACTGTGAGCTAGCTCTGCAAGCGAACAAGTCCACAGAGGCTCTCCCAAATCGTGACCAGACCTGCTCCACAATCCATGGGTTCAGGCTCCATTCTGATGCCAGTAGAGGCCCTCTTGAGAGGGCATCTGCTCCATAATGTAGTTCACCAGGGACATGAGTCACCCTAAGTGACAAGATTCTTGGAGCATACCATGTGAGCATCTTCTGCGTCAGTCCGAGGAGGGCCCAGGACCTTGTCCCTCCTTCACTGTTGATGAAGGACACTGTGGTCCTGTTATCTGATTTCACTAGGACATGCTGCCCTGCAATCAGACCTTTGCTGAAGAAGTATTTCAATGACAGGGAAACGGCCAACAACTCCAGGAAGTTGATATGTAATCTCGCTTCCTGTTTATTCCAAGGACCGCGGGCGTTCTGATTTCTGCAGAACGTCCCCCATCCTGTTTTTGAGGCATCCGTCATGATGACCACACAAGATGACACCCTTCTCAGTGGGACCCCTTCTGTGAAAACAGACAAATCTCTCCAAGGTTCCAGGGCCTTTAGGCACTCTGAATCTATCCTAACCTTTCCTGCTCGACTAGGAAGGGCGGGCTATGTCTGTTGGTTTAGCCATACTTGTATAGCCCGCATTTTCAGCAATGCATGTGGCACACAGGGTATGGCTGCCGCCAAGAGGCCTAAAAGGCATTGGCACGTTTTCATAGGGACCCGTTGATCCAGTTTAAATCTTTCCAGGCAATGGCGAATGGAGGAAACTCGTTCCTTTGAGAGCCATGCTCTGTACCGGACGGTGTCGATCTGTACTCCCGGAAATATGGTAACCCATGATGGAGTTAGGTCACTCTTTTGTAGGTTTATGACAAACCTGAGAGACTCCAGGTGAGAGATCACCCTATAGGAGTGTGACTGGGCCTGTATTCTGCTTCCAGCCAGAATCAGCAGGTCATCCAAGTAATTCATAACCCTCAGTCCTTGATTCCTAAGGGGGGTCAGGGTTACATCCAGACATTTAGTAAATGTATGAGGAGCCGTCTTTAAACCGAAGTGTAAGGCTTTGAATTCATAAGCGTTCCCTTCTAAAGCAAAACGGAGGAACTTTCTGTGTTTCCTCCACACGCCTATGTGGAAATAGGCATCTTTCAAATCCACTGTACATGCGTAGTCTCCTGGTCTCACAGACTGGAGAACCTGCCGCAGTGTAAGCATCTTGAACTTAAAAGTTTTTATTCTCTTATTCAGAGTCCTGAGATCCAGAATCGGTCTTAGGGAATGATCCTGTTTGGGCACCAGGAAGTACTTGCTGTAGTGGCCAGAGTGTAGTTTGCATCTCGGGACCAAACTTATAGGCATAATAGGAAGTTGCAGCATTCTGCAGCATCTTCTGCAGCATCGTCAAAACTTCCTCCCTCAACACATGTGCGCGTGTAGGGTTAATCTTTGATTGCAGTACCCCTGTGAAGGGGGGCGGTCTCCTAGTGAACTGCGACTTGAGCCCATGACATATTGTTGTCATGACCCAATCATTTGGTAGACATGCCTTCCAGGCCTACGCGTGCGCCATGAGCCTGGAAGGCATGTCTAATTGCCGCTCGCCGTGTTTTAGTGCGGGAGGGGTGGCCTTTGACCCCTCTTGTGCTCTTTCGAGCAAGCTGGTCAGCCCAACAGAAGACATTGCAAGATCTGACCGTCTTCGGCAGAGCTTGTGTATCTTGCTGTGGTTCATAGTTTGACCACATGGTTTGTGTTTTATGAAAATGGGACTCGAGTCAAGAACCAGGGCAGTTTGTGCTTTGGTACTTTTATTTTTGTACATGCATGAAACAGTGTTTGTTTTGATTACACATACAGTAGGAGAGTCATGTTTGGTGTGCGCACACATGTCACCAGCTCCTTGTAGTGTTTTACAATGAAACAGTGTTTGTTTTGATTACACATACAGTAGGAGAGTCATGTTTGGTGTGCGCACACATGTCACCAGCTCCTTGTAGTGTTTTACAAGTAGAGACTTGGATCAAAAGGTTAGGTTCCCGTACCGCGTGGGTAGGCAAACTTGTAAAATTATCAGTTCGTCCTGCTTCATCAGGCCCGAATCTGAGTTCCACACGGGGTCACTGAAGAGGCCCTCGGCCGGTGCTGGAAGGTCTCACTGTCACCAGCGGGTCTCTTTCGTGGAGTGCCACGCATGTCTTCCTTTGTGGGTGCAAAGCTTTTTCTCGGCAGCCCCTCGCGGAGGGCTTCCGCCTGTTTGCGTCTTTGTTCCAACCTGGCCTGGATGCATTCCAGGTCTCCCCCAAAGAGTCCCGTCGGCTCGATCGGGTGCTGGAGGAAGGGGGACCTCTTGTTTTCCGGGAGGTACGATAACGTCAGCCAAAGATGGTGCTGGGCGACAACTATTTCTGCCATTGCTCTGCCTTGCAAAATGGCTATTGTCCCCATCATCCGGAGCACGAGGTCAGAGGCGCGGCGGGCCTCCTCCATGGCCTCCGTTGCGGCCTGCTCGTTTTTTGTTACCTGGAGATCCTGCAGTTTTTCTGCCAGGTACGCCTGCACCATGGTTGATGTGCTCATTGCAGGAGCCGCGAGGCCCTGAGCCTTGTAGCACTTTTCAAGCTGTTTCTCCGAAGCGCGGCAGGCCCTGTTGGGCAACGCTGGTTTTGTCCCCGTAGTTGCGGGGGCCAGATGAGCTGCCAGGGTCTCCTTTATCAGGGGTGCGCTGGCGAGGCCCGCTGTCTCCATTCCAACGACATCTAGGAGTCGGGATAGTGGCAACGTCATGGGAGCTTTGGGTTCCCCCAGGAGCGTTTGAGCTCCATGAGGAAGTCCGGGAAAATGGGCATTTTTTGCGACGTTGTCGGCTGCTTCGCATAGAAGTAGTTTTGCCGCCAGCCTCGTAGCCTGTTGGCGAGGCGTGAGGTCTGGTCACGTGACCTACAGGGCATCCGCCGCCCTATGGCACAGGTCGAACAGAGCAGGGACCGACACGTCCAGTTCCGGTAGAATTTGCGCCAGGTTCTGGGAGGAATCTGCACTTTCTCCTCTGTAACCGTACTCGACGTCTTGGTCAGACACTTCGGGCGTCGAGTCCTCGACGGCAACCGAGGAGTCTGACACGTTCTCATCCCGACTCGACCGCTGCATTCCAGGTCCACGTTCTCAAGCTCTGGCTCGGGAGCGAGCAGCTTTGTGCGACGTGCGACCTTCAGCGCCGCGGCCTTCGCCATGGATTTAGCCAACGCGTCCGTGCGGCGTTTCCTCACTACCGCCGGCATCCGACAGCAGTGGGAGCAGGAGTCAGGGAATTCTAGCGCTTTTCTCACGTACAGAATCCCTAGGGAGACAGGACAGGCCTCGNGCATCTGTTTCCTTCAAGGAGAAGTAAAGGTCACACTGTGAGCTAGCTCTGCAAGCGAACAAGTCCACAGAGGCTCTCCCAAATCGTGACCAGACCTGCTCCACAATCCATGGGTTCAGGCTCCATTCTGATGCCAGTAGAGGCCCTCTTGAGAGGGCATCTGCTCCATAATGTAGTTCACCAGGGACATGAGTCACCCTAAGTGACAAGATTCTTGGAGCATACCATGTGAGCATCTTCTGCGTCAGTCCGAGGAGGGCCCAGGACCTTGTCCCTCCTTCACTGTTGATGAAGGACACTGTGGTCCTGTTATCTGATTTCACTAGGACATGCTGCCCTGCAATCAGACCTTTGCTGAAGAAGTATTTCAATGACAGGGAAACGGCCAACAACTCCAGGAAGTTGATATGTAATCTCGCTTCCTGTTTATTCCAAGGACCGCGGGCGTTCTGATTTCTGCAGAACGTCCCCCATCCTGTTTTTGAGGCATCCGTCATGATGACCACACAAGATGACACCCTTCTCAGTGGGACCCCTTCTGTGAAAACAGACAAATCTCTCCAAGGTTCCAGGGCCTTTAGGCACTCTGAATCTATCCTAACCTTTCCTGCTCGACTAGGAAGGGCGGGCTATGTCTGTTGGTTTAGCCATACTTGTATAGCCCGCATTTTCAGCAATGCATGTGGCACACAGGGTATGGCTGCCGCCAAGAGGCCTAAAAGGCATTGGCACGTTTTCATAGGGACCCGTTGATCCAGTTTAAATCTTTCCAGGCAATGGCGAATGGAGGAAACTCGTTCCTTTGAGAGCCATGCTCTGTACCGGACGGTGTCGATCTGTACTCCCGGAAATATGGTAACCCATGATGGAGTTAGGTCACTCTTTTGTAGGTTTATGACAAACCTGAGAGACTCCAGGTGAGAGATCACCCTATAGGAGTGTGACTGGGCCTGTATTCTGCTTCCAGCCAGAATCAGCAGGTCATCCAAGTAATTCATAACCCTCAGTCCTTGATTCCTAAGGGGGGTCAGGGTTACATCCAGACATTTAGTAAATGTATGAGGAGCCGTCTTTAAACCGAAGTGTAAGGCTTTGAATTCATAAGCGTTCCCTTCTAAAGCAAAACGGAGGAACTTTCTGTGTTTCCTCCACACGCCTATGTGGAAATAGGCATCTTTCAAATCCACTGTACATGCGTAGTCTCCTGGTCTCACAGACTGGAGAACCTGCCGCAGTGTAAGCATCTTGAACTTAAAAGTTTTTATTCTCTTATTCAGAGTCCTGAGATCCAGAATCGGTCTTAGGGAATGATCCTGTTTGGGCACCAGGAAGTACTTGCTGTAGTGGCCAGAGTGTAGTTTGCATCTCGGGACCAAACTTATAGGCATAATAGGAAGTTGCAGCATTCTGCAGCATCTTCTGCAGCATCGTCAAAACTTCCTCCCTCAACACATGTGCGCGTGTAGGGTTAATCTTTGATTGCAGTACCCCTGTGAAGGGGGGCGGTCTCCTAGTGAACTGCGACTTGAGCCCATGACATATTGTTGTCATGACCCAATCATTTGGTAGACATGCCTTCCAGGCCTACGCGTGCGCCATGAGCCTGGAAGGCATGTCTAATTGCCGCTCGCCGTGTTTTAGTGCGGGAGGGGTGGCCTTTGACCCCTCTTGTGCTCTTTCGAGCAAGCTGGTCAGCCCAACAGAAGACATTGCAAGATCTGACCGTCTTCGGCAGAGCTTGTGTATCTTGCTGTGGTTCATAGTTTGACCACATGGTTTGTGTTTTATGAAAATGGGACTCGA
Source organism: Garcialebias charrua (assembly GCA_038048925.1). Lineage (NCBI taxonomy): Eukaryota > Metazoa > Chordata > Actinopteri > Cyprinodontiformes > Rivulidae > Garcialebias > Garcialebias charrua. Next base: position 31,342 of record JBBPBX010030208.1, read on the forward strand.
GTCAAGAACCAGGGCAGTTTGTGCTTTGGTACTTTTATTTTTGTACATGCATGAAACAGTGTTTGTTTTGATTACACATACAGTAGGAGAGTCATGTTTGGTGTGCGCACACATGTCACCAGCTCCTTGTAGTGTTTTACAAGTAGAGACTTGGATCAAAAGGTTAGGTTCCCGTACCGCGTGGGTAGGCAAACTTGTAAAATTATCAGTTCGTCCTGCTTCATCAGGCCCGAATCTGAGTTCCACACGGGGTCACTGAAGAGGCCCTCGGCCGGTGCTGGAAGGTCTCACTGTCACCAGCGGGTCTCTTTCGTGGAGTGCCACGCATGTCTTCCTTTGTGGGTGCAAAGCTTTTTCTCGGCAGCCCCTCGCGGAGGGCTTCCGCCTGTTTGCGTCTTTGTTCCAACCTGGCCTGGATGCATTCCAGGTCTCCCCCAAAGAGTCCCGTCGGCTCGATCGGGTGCTGGAGGAAGGGGGACCTCTTGTTTTCCGGGAGGTACGATAACGTCAGCCAAAGATGGTGCTGGGCGACAACTATTTCTGCCATTGCTCTGCCTTGCAAAATGGCTATTGTCCCCATCATCCGGAGCACGAGGTCAGAGGCGCGGCGGGCCTCCTCCATGGCCTCCGTTGCGGCCTGCTCGTTTTTTGTTACCTGGAGATCCTGCAGTTTTTCTGCCAGGTACGCCTGCACCATGGTTGATGTGCTCATTGCAGGAGCCGCGAGGCCCTGAGCCTTGTAGCACTTTTCAAGCTGTTTCTCCGAAGCGCGGCAGGCCCTGTTGGGCAACGTTGGTTTCGCCCCCGTAGCTACGGGGGTCAGATGAGCCGTCAGGGTCTCCTCTATCAGGGGTGCGCTGGCGAGGCCCACTGTCTCCATTCCAACGACATCCAGAAGTCGGGATAGTGGCAACGTCATGGGATCTCCGGGTTCCACCCAGGAGTGTTTAAGCTCCATGAGGAAGTCCGGGAAAATGGGTATTTTTTGCGACGTTGTCGGCTGCTGCTTCGCATAGAAGTAGTTTCCCGCCAGCCTCGTAACCTGTTGGCGAGGTGTGGGGTCTGGCCACGTGACCTGCAGGGCATCCGCCGTCCTATGGCACAGGTCGAACAGAGCAGGGACCGACACGTCTTGTTCCGGTAGAATTTGCGCCAGGTTCTGGGAGGAATCTGCACTTTCTCTTCTGTAACCGTACTCGGCGTCTTGGTCAGACACTTCGGGCGTTGAGTCCTCGACGACAACCGAGGAGTCCGACACGTTCTCATCCCCAACTCGGCCGCTACATTCCAGGTCCACGTTCTCGAGCTCTGGCTCGGGAGCGAGCAGCTTTATGCGACGTGCGGCCTTCAGCGCCACGGCTGTAACTGAACACCGTGCGGTGCCAACAACATGTAAGGGATATAATACTTGTCAGTTTGCTGACCAGTACAATATTCCAGAAGAAGTTGGAGCAGACTTGATCTGATCCAAATTCTTTCACGAGTTCTCCCTTATTCTGGATTAAATTGCTTAAATGTGACTAGACAAAATGTAATTTCACGAGAGACATCAATAATAATAATAATAATAATAGATTCAATTTATAATGCACTTTTCATTAGTAAAAATCTCAAAGTGCTACAATGTGTAACAAGGTAAAGGTAAAAAATAAAACAAGTGATAAAATCAAATAAAATCAATAATAATATCGACTAAGATCAAAGATAAAATCATGTAGATTTAGGCTTGCTTAAAAAATAAATAAAATAAAACAAGTGATAAAATCAAGTAAAATCAATAAAGATATCAGCTAAGATCAAAGATAAAATCATGTGGAGGCAGAATAGGCTTGCTTAAAAAGAAAAGTCTTAATGCCGCTTTTAAAGTCAACCAGTGACTGTGGAGCTCTCAGGTCATCAGGGAGGGAGTTCCACAGGCGGGGGGCAGCCACACAGAATGCTCGGTCTCCCATGGTCCTCAATTTGGTCCGAGGAATATGAAGTAAATTACTGTTCTGTGATCGTAGAGACCGGGTGGATGAATATGGTGCAAGAATGTCCTTTAGATAGTCAGGTGAAGTGCCGTGCAAGCATTGATGGGTAATGAGAGCAGTTTTATATTGAATTCTGTAGGTGACAGGAAGCCAATGGAGGTTATGGAGAATGGGTGTAATATGATCAAATTTGCGAACTCTCAACAGAATCCTAGCTGCACTGTTTTGAATATATTGAAGCTTCTGAATGTTTTTGCCAGGGATACCAATAAACAGGGAGTTGCAGTAGTCGAGCCTGGAGGAGACAAAGGCATGGACGAGTTTCTCAGCATCAGAAAAAGTCAGAGATGGGCGAAGTCTGGAGATGTTTCGAAGATGGAAGAAGCAGGTTTTAAACAGATGCTTAATGTGATTTTCAAATGTGAGATGAGAGTCCATTTTTATTCCAAGATTTGTAACAGAGGTGGAGAGGGGGATGTCTTGACCAGAGAAGGAGATTGTTGTTAAAGTTGATGCTTGTATCTGGTGAGGGGTGCCAATCAATATGGCCTCGGTCTTGGAGCAGTTCAGTTGAAGAAAGTTTTGATTCATCCATGCCTTTATTTCCACATCAACTTATGTTGATCCACTAAAGATGAACCTTTTATTGAGACAATCATAACAGTACATTAAACATTTGTATTGAGATAAGCTCTGATTTAATAACTACTGTAGACAAGAATTCAAATTGAAACAAACAGACAAGTTATGTTTAAACTTCCTGCTGGCATATTTACTTAAAAGTTTGCTGGCTTAAAGGAGAAATGAAAAGTGTTTTTAAGCTAATAGTAGTCTAATGAAAAGCATAAAATAAGCTTGTTGAGAAATTTTCACAAGTCAAAAATGTCATCCTAACTCAAATTTAGACTTTGCAAAGTGAAAAAATTCTCATCTGGTGTTTTTGACCCCCCTCCCCCTGCCTGCTCTCCGTCCCCTGAATATGACATAGGCAGTGCAATGGTCGTCCCTCATACAGTAATATTAGTGTGTGTATCTAGTTGTGGACAAAAAGATTTCAGTGTGTAGCAATTAGGGATGCAGCAAAAAAAATCTATTTTTTAAAGAATCAAGATTCTTAGTCCTGGCGATTCAGAATCGATTCTAAAAGCCCCAAAATCGATTTTAAAACTTTTTAAAAAATTTATATTGTATTTTTACCGCTCCTGTGCATTCGGCCGCTGTAGAATTTTGGCCGTGTAGGGCCACCGTAGTTAGTTAGCCAGGCAGCTCCCTGCTAGCAAGGAGGGAGACAGCATGTTTCAACTTGCTCCTTCATCTTTAAAAATCATTTTAGATCCTACTATGTTCTGGGGAAGACAGAGCTTAACAAGACATTGGTAACTGTTTCAGGACATTTTCAACACCCCCATTTCCACGTTAGCATACGGCGCTAGCATGCTAACGTTAGCATGCGGCGGCTAACGCACAGCTATTCGTATTTCCAGGATAGAAATGCCCATTAATGCACTAAATCACCAAACTGTTTTTGACAAACTAAAGTGATATCCTTCAGATTCAAAAAAGTCTTCTGCTTCCATTTTAAATGACAGACAGGAGGACAGTAATGATGGGTTTATAGCATCAGTGTTATTGTAAGATAGCAAAGGAGGTCTTAATTGTGTCATAAAAGTGCGTCCAGAAAATGACTACAGAAATCACTGCACTTCAGCATGTAGCAGGAAAAATGTAAAAAACTATTTCTTTAAGCTACTGACTTGAAAAAAGCATACTAAGTATGTTTATGTGTGTTGTTTACTATATGAAATTCTTGTTATATCGATTTTTTCAGATTTGATTACATTTCTCCTTTAAGAAAAATAAGTATAAGGAGGAAGAAAATGGAATGAAAGCTAAGTTTAACAGAAGTTAATTATTTTGAAATGCAACAGGGTGACACTTTTGTCAAACGAGTCCGGCTGGACTCCCCATACGTTTAGCATACAATCAACGACTCTTTACCTGGTGATGATACGTCTCTTGGAGATAA
>JBBPBX010030209.1:3402-35339 GCA_038048925.1 Garcialebias charrua
AGAAACGTTTCGTCTTTCGTCCGAAAGACTTCCTCAGTCTGAGAAGCTGTGTTCAGCTCAGTCTTATAAATAGCACCCTCTCACAGTGGATCAACCAGTTGGCTGATGACAGCCGAAACCAGCTGCTCACATGATCAAGGAGGACCATCAGCCTAACGATGGATCGTTAACACCCTGATGGTTGTTTGCTATTCACAGAGGGCTGAGTGATACTAGCAATAACAGCATTGTAAGAGGGGGACAGTTGAACCCGGAGGCCTCCACCTCTGTTTAATGATGGACGGTTTCTTTTCACAAAGATGGCCTCCTTTACTCCTCTCTCAAACCATCGTTCCTCTCTATCAAGGATGTGAACATCTTCATCCCTGAAAGAGTGACCTCTGACCTGGAGATGAGTGTAGACTGCAGAGTCCTGACCTGATGATGTTGATCTTCTGTGCTGGGCCATCCTTTTGGCCAGTGGCTGTTTAGTTTCCCCGATATAAGACTGATCACCCTCCTGACACTGAACAGCATACACAATATTACTCTGCTCCTGCTGAGTTTTGTCCTTGCAACGCACCGTAGAATGACGACCCGTGTCGAGGTTCTGGAGCTGTTAAAGCTCTGCGACTTAACGAGCTCTAACGAGAGGCCCAGACGAAACTTGTTGACTCCAGTGAAGGAGAAAACAGAGTTTCTTTCCCCATAAATTATACCAACCCGCTCTGGAGCGTCCCTCTTCACCTCTCGCCTCCGGAGCAGCTTTGAACGCACAGCCCTGCGGCGGCCGTAATGAATGCGGCGTGGCGCTCCCCGCCTCTTTCTTTTCCAGTAAAACGCAGCAGCTCGTTAGCACTTCAAAGCTCGTCAGGTGGCGAAAGGAAGAGGGGGTGGTTGTAGGTTAAACTGCTGTATAAAGGGGAGGCGAGGGGGGAGTTGCCAGGGGAGGAGGGGTTGGAACAAACAGCGATGTCTGTGACCTTCAGCAAGTTTGTTTGTCGTCAACTCATCAGAGGAAACTGAAAGCTGCTGCAGGGGTTTTATCTTTTTGGGCTTTAATGATCAGATTTCCCCGCAGAGCTCTTCAGTTCTTCATTTCCATTTTCTTGTAATTTTCTGTTTATTTCTTTTATTGGCTCCCACTCCAGTTGTTCAATGTTTACCATTACTGTTTTTATATTCAAATCTGATTTCTGTCGTTTTTCTCTCGATCGTCTATTTTCTCTTCTACATGCGCTTTACCTTTTTCTATTTTTTTTTTTGCAAACTTATTGATTTTTCACCTTTTCAAGGCTTCTAAGCTTCTAACCTTAGCAAACATAAAAATAGCCATAACTAGGCCATTTTTATTTTTTTTCATTCATTCAACCTTTATTTAGTCAGGTAAATCTCATTGAGCCTCGAGGGCTCATTTACAAAAGCGACCTGCTACAAACTAAAGAATGATGAACAGCAATGGTAGAATTTCCTTAAACAACAAACAACAGAAAAAGAAAAAAAAAACGTAGGAGAGAAATAGAAAGTGAAATGCAAAGTATCAAAACTAGCAAAACACCACAAGGTAGATGTACAAAATCAAAAACAGGAACATATCTGCAATGGTTTTTGCCAGGTTTCCAAAAGATTTTTAAAACCATTTAGGGAGGTCAGGGCCGAGAGCTTCAAATCTTTTTGTAAGATATTCCAGGAAGCAGGAGCAGAGTAGGAGAAGGCCCTTTTTCCAAGTTCAGTCCTTTTTTTTTTTTTGCACAGGTATAAGCAGTGATGACTTCATGATGTAGTGATACAGGCCCTCTGTCTTGACCTTCAAGTACACCTCTCTGCATCTCTTTGAAACTCTAAGTGTTACACCTTCTTGAAGCCCTCAAGGAGACGAGTGGACACTTATATTTTTTACAATTATTTTGAATTAATGGACACTAATTAATCAGATTGAACTTTCTCTTTAATGTGTGTTAATTCAGAATTGATCTACAGTATATTTTGTCATTTTAATGATGATCTGTTACTTTCATGAGTTTTGACCTTCTGCTGGTTTTATTTCTGCAAGAACAAGCAGGTTCTGAATCTGGGACATGAGCCATGGTAAACTTTTAACTTGCAACTTCCTTCTCTGTTTTGTCTGTGAAAGTTAGCCATAATATTCTCTGTGCTCACAAGCAGGCCATCTGGCCGATTCTGTAAACAGTTTTCCTGTTGTCCGTCAGAGACAGTTCTGCCTATCAGATGAAATATCCATCTCTTATTTTGTTAAACCAGCCAATAGTTATTAAGGAGGTGGGTCAGACCCCGCCTCCCATATAAAGGTCCATTTCCTGCATCTTCTTTAGAGTCGGAGGGAAGAACATCCTAAGAACTTGGTTTCTTCTCTGGAAAAAGCTGGAGACGTTCCGGTCATTGTGTCAATTAGACCCACGTTTCAGCTGGTGTTACAGTAAAGCTTACTGTAACCCACTCACTCATTTTATGAAAGAATTTGTTTTCTGAAGTTTTATTTTGAAAATAAGTCAGTGCGCTTGGCTCTGTTCCTGCCGGGAGAAGCGGCTCTTCTTGCTCGTCTGAATCAGCTCACACATGCGGAAGCCATCTGGAAATTGACTGGACAACACAGTCCGTTAGTGTCCACAAACTTCAACTCTTATCTCCAAGACGTATCGTCAACAGGTAACGAGGCGTTGATGTGTTCTGAACGTGTGAGAAGCCCAGCGGAGACCTGTATGGGAAAGTGTCACCCTGCCTTTTCAAAATAATTAACTTCCGTTAACTTAGCTTTCATTCCTCCATCTTCCTCTTATTTCTTATTTTTCCTAAGCTATTAATCTGTTAAGTAATGTGCCAACAGTAAAGTTCCTAACTGTCTGTTTGATTTTAATTTGAATTCTTGTCAACGTAGTTATTAAATCAGAGCTAATATCGATACAAATGTTTAATGTAATTGTATGATTATTTCAATAAAAGGTCTATTTTTTGGTAGACCAACATAAGTTGAAGTCTCTCGTGAAATTACATTTTTCCTAATTACAGTAAAAGCAATTTAATACCGGAAAAAGGATGAACTCGCGAATTGGTGGCAAGTTTGTGCAGATAAAGTCTGCTCAGACCTGCGCATCTAAAATATAGGTAATTCAGTAAACTGACCAGTAAGTCCTATATCTCTACAATAATGGTGGCTGTAAGTGTTTAAATACCTTACCCCCATTATATTTACTACAATGAGATGCTTTATAAATAAAATGATTACAGTGAAACTTCACACCATCCTTCCTATTGCCTCTGATTCCTTATCAGATGAGACGGCTTTAAAACCTGATCTATGTTTTAATTGTTTTTGTCCTGTTGAGCTCTGTGACTTTTCAAAAATAATAGCATCATCAAACCATCAACATGTCTGCTATCCCAATTTTGGATCTGCTTAGTTTGTCTCTAATGAACAGTTACGTACCACATTGCTTTAAGATTGCTGTAATTAACCTTTATTTCAGATACCTGATCTTCCATCCATCCATCCATTTTCTTCCGCTTATCCGGGGTCGGGTCGCGGGGGTAGCAGCCTAAGTAGGGAGGCCCAGACTTCCCTCTCCCCAGCCACTTGGAGCAGCTCCTCTGGGGGAATCCCAAGGCGTTCCCAGGCCAGCCGAGAAACATAGTCCCTCCAGCGTATCCTGGGTCTTCCTCTGGGTCTCCTCCCGGTGGGACATGCCCGGAACACCTCACCAGGGAGGCGTCCAGGAGGCATCCTAACCAGATGCCCGAGCCACCTCAACTGGCTCCTCTCGATGTGGAGAAGCAGCGGCTCTACTCCGAGTCCCTCCCGGATGACTGAGCTTCTCACCCTATCTCTAAGGGAGAGTCCAGCCACCCTGCGGAGAAAACTCATTTCAGCCGCTTGTATCCGAGATCTTGTTCTTTCGGTCATAACCCAAAGCTCATGACCATAGATGAGGGTGGGAACGTAGATCGATCGGTAAATTGAGAGCTTTGCCTTTTGACTCAGCTCTCTCTTCACCACGACAGACCGGTACAGCGCCCGCTTCACTGCGGACGCTGCACCTATCCGCCTATCGATCTCACGCTCCAGTTTTCCCTCATTCGTGAACAAGATCCCGAGATACTTAAACTCCTCCACTTGGGGCAGGACCTCCTCCCCGACCCGGAGAGGGCACGCTACCCTTTTCCGGCTCAAGACCATGGCCTCGGATTTGGAGGAACTGATCCTCATCCCGGCCGCATCGCATTCAGCTGCAAACCGCTCCAGTGAAAGCTGTAGATCACGAGCTGATGAAGCCAATAGGACCACATCATCTGCAAAAAACAGAGAAGCGATTCTAAGGCCACCAAAACGGATCCTCTCAACACCTTGGCTGCGCCTAGAAATTCTGTCCATAAAAGTTATAAACAGAATCGGTGACAAAGGGCAACCTTGGCGGAGTCCAACTCTCACCGGAAACGAGCCTGACTTACTGCCGGCAATGCGGACCAAGCTCTGACACCGGTCGTACAGGGACCTAACAGCCCATATCAATGGGCCTGGTACCCCATACTCCCGGAGTACCCGCCACAGAACCCCCCGAGGGACGCGGTCAAATGCGTCAGATACCTGATCTTGATTCAGTAATTCTGGTCAATTATAGACATACCTGTATATCTATAATCTAACATTCATCTAAAAAAAGCAGTAATTCTGGTCAATTATAGACATATATCTATAATCTAACATTCATCTAAAAAAATCTTGTTGCAAACCAATTGTGTGAACATCTGAACAAAAATAATCTGTTTGAATAGTTTCAGACAGGTTTAGAGCTCACCACAGCCCAGAAACTGCACTGGTGAAAGTTACTAATGATATTCTCATGAAGACAGGTACCTACACTGGTCCTGTTAGACCTCAGTGCATTTGATACAGTTGATTATAATATTCTATTACAGAGGCTTGAATATGATATTGGGATTACAAGAACAGCTCTAAAATTGTTTAAATCATATTTATCTGATAGATTCCTATTTGTAAATGTAAATAATGAACAAAATCATCCAAATTGTTAGATTTTTACCTGGATTATTGAGCATGAACTCTGGTGTAAATGAATCATTTTCATACACCAAAGTTAGTCATGGAGTTCCTCAGGGTTCAGTGCTTGGACCAATACTCTTTACCTTATATATGCTTCCATTAGGTAAAGTTATTAAACAGCACGGGATAAATATTTATTGTTATGCTGATGATACTAAGTTATATTTGTCCATGAAACCCAATGAATCCAATCAGCTACTTCGACTACAAGCATGTCTTAAGGACATAAAAACATGGAAGACCCTACATTTTATACTTTTTAATTCAGACAAGACTGAGGTTGTGGTTTTTGGAACCAAGCATCTTAAGAATAAACTTTGCAGCATTTCACTCCCACTGGATGTCATTAATCTGCCTCCAGCTCTAATGTTAAAAATATTGGTGTTATTTTTGATCAGGACATTTCTTTTATCCTCCAAACATTACTAGAACATCTAAAAAAAAAGCTAAGTCTGGTCCTCTGGACATTCAAAAAACAAAATAAAGCTTTGTTTTGTTTTGTTTTTTGAATGTCCAGAGGACCAAACTTAGCTTTTTTAGATTTTTCTACCTGGATTATTGAGCATGCATCAGGGTATTATTACTAGAACCACCTTCTTCCATCTGTGTAATATCACTAAAATTAGAAACATCTAAAAATGATGCAGAAAAACGGGTTCATGCATTTGTCACGCCTAGACTGGACTATTGCAATGGTTTATTATCTGGGTGTCCAAATACTGTACTTCTTTAAAACATCTCCAGTTGATCCAAAATGCTGCTGCCAGAGTCTTAACTGGAGTCAGTGGGAGAGATCATATCTCTCCAGTTTTAGTTTCTCTCCACTGGCTCCCTGTCAAATCCAGAACTGAATTAAAAATCTCACTTCTAACCTATACGCCTCTCTGGTGGGGAAGGAGCCTGAGCTAGTGTGTGAGGTTGAGAGGTTCTGACTAGAAATAGTCGGACTCACCTCAACGCATGGCTCTGGCTCTGGAACCAGTTTCCTTGAGAGGGGTTGGACACTCTTCCACTCTGGAGTTGCCCCTGGTGAGAGGCGCCGAGCAGGAGTGGGCATACTGGTTGCCCCCCATCTTGGTGCCTGTACGTTGGGGTTCACCCCGGTGAACGAGAGGGTAGCCTCCCTTCGCCTACGTGTGGGGGGACGGGCTCTGACTGTTGTTTGTGCCTATGCACCAAACGGCAGCTCAGACTACCCACCCTTTTTGGAGTCCTTGGAGGGGGTATTGGAGAGTGCGCCTCCTGGGGACTCCCTTGTTCTACTGGGGGACTTCAACGCTCACGTGGGCAATGACAGTGAGACCTGGAGGGGTGTGGTTGGGAGGAACGGCCCCCCTGATCTGAACCAGAGTGGTGTTCTGTTATTGGACTTCTGTGCTCGTCATGGATTGTCCATAACGAACACCATGTTTAAGCATAAGGGTGTCCATATGTGCTCTTGGCACCAGGACACCCTAGGTCGCAGTTCGATGATCGACTTTGTTGTCGTCTCATCTGATCTGCGGCCGCATGTCTTGGACACTCGGGTGAGGAGAGGGGCGGAGCTGTCAACTGACCACTACCTGGTGGTGAGTTGGCTCCGATGGTGGGGGAGGATGCCGGTCAGACCTGGCAGACCCAAACGTATTGTGAGGGTCTGCTGGGAACGTCTGGCAGAGTCTCCCGTAAGACGGAGCTTTAACTCCCACCTCCGGGAGAGCTTTGAACACGTTCCAAGGGAGGCGGGGGACATGGAGTCCGAGTGGGCCGTGTTCCGCGCCTCTATTGTCGAGGCAGCTTATCGGAGCTGTGGCCGCAAGGTTGTTGGTGCCTGTCGTGGTGGCAACCCTCGAACCCGGTGGTGGACACCGGCAGTGAGGGATGCTGTCAGGCTGAAGAAGGAGTCCTATTGGGCCTTTTTGGCTTGTGGGACCCCGGAAGCAGCTGATAGGTACCGGCAGTCCAAGCGGCATGCGGCTCGGGTGGTTGCTGAGGCAAAAACTCGGGCGTGGGAGGAGTTCGGAGAGGCCATGGAGAATGACTTCCGTACGGCTTCGAGGCGATTCTGGTCCACCATCCGGCGTCTCAGGGGGGGAAAGAGGTACGAGACCAACACCATTTATGGTGGAGGTGGCGTGCTGCTGACCTCAACTCGGGATGTTGTGAGTCGGTGGGCGGAATACTTCGAAGACCTCCTCAATCCTACTGGCACGTCTTCCACTGAGGAAGCAGAGCCTGGGGACTTTGGGTCGGGTTCTCCGATCTCTGGTGCTGAGGTCGCCGAGGTGGTTAAAAAGCTCCGCGGTGGCAAGGCTCCGGGGGTGGATGAGATTCGCCCGGAGTTCCTTAGGGCTCTGGATGTTGTAGGGTTGTGTTGGCTTACGCGACTCTGCAATATCGCGTGGACATCGGGGGCAGTTCCCTTGGATTGGCAGACTGGGGTGGTGGTTCCCCTATTTAAAAAGGGGGACCGTAGGGTGTGTTCCAACTATAGGGGGATCACACTCTTAAGCCTCCCTGGTAAGGTCTATTCAGGGGTTCTGGAGAGGAGGGTCCGTCGGATAGTCGAACCTCGGATTCAGGAGGAGCAGTGTGGTTTTCGTCCTGGTCGTGGAACACTGGACCAGCTCTACACCCTCAGCAGGGTCCTGGAGGGTGCGTGGGAGTTTGCCCAACCAGTTTACATGTGCTTTGTGGACTTGGAGAAGGCATTCGACCGCGTCCCTCGGGGGGTTCTGTGGGGGGTACTCCGGGAGTATGGGGTACCAGGCCCTTTGATAAGGGCTGTTAGGTCCCTGTACGACCGGTGTCAGAGCTTGGTCCGCATTGCCGGCAGTAAGTCAGGCTCGTTTCCGGTGAGAGTTGGACTCCGCCAAGGTTGCCCTTTGTCACCGATTCTGTTCATAACTTTTATGGACAGAATTTCTAGGCGCAGCCAAGGTGTTGAGAGGATCCGTTTTGGTGACCTTAGAATCGCTTCTCTGTTTTTTGCAGATGATGTGGTCCTACTGGCTTCATCAGTTCGTGATTTACAACTTTCACTGGAGCGGTTTGCAGCCGAGTGTGATGCGGCCGGGATGAGGATCAGTTCCTCCAAATCCGAGGCCATGGTCTTGAGCCGGAAAAGGGTAGCATGCCCTCTCCGGGTCGGGGAGGAGGTCCTGCCCCAAGTGGAGGAGTTTAAGTATCTCGGGATCTTGTTCACGAATGAGGGAAAACTGGAGCGTGAGATCGATAGGCGGATAGGTGCAGCGTCCGCAGTGAAGCGGGCGCTGTACCGGTCTGTCGTGGTGAAGAGAGAGCTGAGTCAAAAGGCAAAGCTCTCAATTTACCGATCGATCTACGTTCCCACCCTCATCTATGGTCATGAGCTTTGGGTTATGACCGAAAGAACAAGATCTCGGATACAAGCGGCTGAAATGAGTTTTCTCCGCAGGGTGTCTGGACTCTCCCTTAGAGATAGGGTGAGAAGCTCAGTCATCCGGGAGGGACTCGGAGTAGAGCCGCTGCTTCTCCACATCGAGAGGAGCCAGTTGAGGTGGCTCGGGCATCTGGTTAGGATGCCTCCTGGACGCCTCCCTGGTGAGGTGTTCCGGGCACGTCCCACCGGGAGGAGACCCAGAGGAAGACCCAGGACGCGCTGGAGGGACTATGTTTCTCGGCTGGCCTGGGAACGCCTTGGGATTCCCCCGGAGGAGCTGCTCCAAGTGGCTGGGGAGAGGGAAGTCTGGGCCTCCCTACTTAGGCTGCTACCCCCGCGACCCGACCCCGGATAAGCGGAAGAAGATGGATGGATGGACTTCTAACCTACAAAGCTCTCAACAACCTAGCTCCATCTTATATTACAGATCTTATTGTTCCATATTTTACTAACAGAGCACTTTGCTCTCAGGCTGCAGGTTTACTTGTGGTTCCTAGAGTTTCCAGCAGCAGAATGGGAGGAAGATCTTTCAGTTCTCAGGCTCCTCTCTTGTGGAACCAACTTCCAGTTTCTGTCCATGAGGCCGACACATTGTCCAGTTTGAAGACTGGGATTAAGACTTTCCTTTTTTGATAAATCCTGTAGTTAGGGTTGGTTTTAGTTTCCTGAGCTACCTCTTAGTTATGCTGCTATAGGCTTATACAGCTGCAGGACAAACTGACCACATTTCCTCTCTCCCCTGCTGTCTTCACTTGCTCTACTCTACCTGTTTGTATTTGCAAGTACTTCTATCCTTAAAGGTATTGTGACAATATACTAAAACATAGACATCTTTAGAAAGAGGAGCTACTCAGCTTTGATTGTTTGTACACCGATGCTTCGAATAATTAATATATAAAAGTATTTTTTAATAAAATAGTTTTAATGACGTAACTCTGCAGTGCGTCGCAGTTTTCGGGTGGAGAAAGGGGGGGTCAAACGCCGACGCATTTTTATGACGCAATGTAATGAACGCACATTGTAAATAACAATGGCAGAGAATACAGAAACCGAGGAATAAAGCAATTTAAGTGAAGATTTGAGCGATTTGTCTTCAGTTTGGGAAGCAGAAGTTAGTTTGAGTGATGAACAAGAAACAGCTGGTTCTAATGTAGGTCTGCAGCCGTATTTATTTGAGCCTTACCGTTCAGGGAGCGAGGGGGACTCCGAGATGAAACTGCGTTCTAATGGCAGCCGCAGACTGAACTTCCTGTCCCTACGTCACATGACGTCGCATGCGGAAGTACCCGGATTTCCCGTGACAAAACACGGCGCCAAGTTTAAAATCACTTTGAAACAAATTTTCTTTGATTTATCATTTTGCTTGTAAAAACGAACATAATTGAATGATACAACATATATATGTTGTGCCACTTTATGCATAGTTCCAACATCATGTCACAATATCGTTAACATGTTTTTGTCTTCTTCCTATAGACCCCTTTCACGGCTCGTCATCAACCCTGGAAAAATACCGGAAGTAGCCATCTTGGCGACATAGCTGTGTTAGCCTCAAAGCTATTGTAGTGGTGCGTCGCGTCTGGTCACACAAAATCAAAAAATGGTGAATTATTGTCGTGTCCATGGCTGCCACAATCGGTCAGATTGAGAGAAAAACCTTCTGTTTTACAGATTACCACTCGTGATGACAAATCAAGGTGAAGTAATTCAGCAGTTATCAGAGGAACGTCGACGTCTGTGGCTGCCAGCCTAAACCACAACTTGGATTGAAAAACACTGAGCAACATCCGAATTTGCTCTGCACACTTTGTGTCAGGTAATATATTTCTTACAGTAGATTATAGTGAATTAGGGCATTACACGAATCATAAGTTTATTGAGCACGAGGACAGAGCTTCAAAACACCACCTCCCTTTCTCTGTTCAAGACAGCCCTGAAAACACATCTCTTTAGACTTATCATTAACTTTACTAAATGTATTTTATATTATATAATCCTTATGTATTTTATATTTCAATTTGTCACTGATAATGTTTGAACTGAATTGGTTTAAGTGTCCTTGGGTGTCCTGAAAGGCGCTTTTAAATAAAATGATGATTATTATTATTATTACAATCCTTTAACTGTGCTGCATAAAATGTACATGGAACGTTAAATTTTTTTGTTGAGTTATTTGTTTTTTACAAATAGCATAAACAACTCAACAACTGAAAGCTTAACAAAGCTTTCAGTTGTTGAGTTGTTTATGCTGATTATTCAAAATTCATAAGAGCACATGACACTCATGACAAGAGCACTGTCATGAGTGTCATGTCATGACACTCATGACAAGAGCACTGTCATGAGAAACTGCACACCTAGCTCTCAAGTTGAAAAGCAAAAAATACGTACAAACACTAAATATGTAAGAAGCACATACAATAACCTAATTAACTAGAAAGTTCATTCTCAATAGTCCAGGTATCAAATCCGCTCATTCTCAATCAGTTCATCTGGAAATTGTCCAGATGAACTGATTGAGAATGAGCGGAACCTAATTAACTGTTCTTGTGTTGTTTGACAACTGACAATCCGGTGCTATGTTGTAAATCCTGTTTTGAAATTCATATGCATATGAACACACCAATTATTTACAACTTCATTTAAGTAATTTTTATTTTATTATGTTTTTTCTTTTCTTAGGCAGACGTGCTCCATTGTACAGCAAGGATGATCCAGACTGGGTGCCTTCACTGAAGACGTGTGCTGCAGAGAAGTCTGTAGCAGTTGGTGCTGATGGTGGATGACATCTGGCAGCTGAACGCTTCAACCGACGACAAAAAAGAACTAAAAAAAACATGGCAAATAGCACATGTTAGAATCCATGTTGAACGTGTCATAGGCTGTGTTAGACAAAAATACACAATCTTGAATGGCCCTCTTCTACCTATTGATTTTCAAACATGTAGATATCCAGAAAAAGTTGCATTAATCGATATGATTGGCTTTGTGTGCTGTGCCTTGGTTAATCACCTTTGGTGGGTTATGAGTAGCTGCATGAATTGTAAAAAGAACAAGTGGATAGAAGAGTGATAGCTGATGTGAACCTTTTTTATTTTACATTGTTCCACCTTTACTTTGAAGTTGTTTTTGCAAATATGGGGCAGACATGATTTTTCATTCACTGCACTCTTTATTTGAGCATGATGCTGGTGAAGATTCTCAGTTGTCCAGGACATGATAAATGACATTATGTATCATTAACCATTTTGTTTGTGCACTTTTTGTATTGACTAGAAAATATTCTGCCAAACTCAAAGTAGTTGTAAGGTAAAAAAGGTCTATATAAAGACAACCATTCGTACTATTATCTTAAAAGATGAATGTCTGCAGAATGCACCTCAAAGTTCTTACTGTAATTAGATTCATAGAGTAGCTGTTATTTATATAATTTGTGTTGAAACACTCATAGAGTAGCTGTTATTTATATAATTTGTGTTGAAACACTGTACAAAAGTTGAAAATTTTGAATAACACTTGTCAGCCATCATTGTACTTCACATGTTTATTTAAAAAATATGTTTTGAGGTAGTTCTGCACAGAGCTTCTATAAGATGAACTGAAACACACATTTACACATTTAGTCTGGATTAATAAGGAAAATCAAGGCATTGCTCTCTGGAACCGCTCAGATCTGGTTGATCCAGGGATCAAATGTAGCTTAAAAAACAGGGATCTA
This sequence comes from Garcialebias charrua, assembly GCA_038048925.1. Classification (NCBI taxonomy): domain Eukaryota; kingdom Metazoa; phylum Chordata; class Actinopteri; order Cyprinodontiformes; family Rivulidae; genus Garcialebias; species Garcialebias charrua. The sequence goes on from JBBPBX010030209.1 coordinate 15,577, forward strand.
AGATCATTTTGACAAAATTTGCTTCAATCCTCAGACTGATGTGATGAGTCACATACATTTACAATAAGAATACATAGCTAGTGTGTGTTTAAAAACACACCCAAAATATATTTATATGTACACACACAAATTAAAAATTAAATATAAATCACCAAACACCAAATAATTCACAATGTCTGCGTAGGTCACAGCTGGTAAGGTCTTCTCATCTTCTGACATGTTGGAGAGCCGGTATGGGTCTCTTAGCTGCCAATTATCTGTATTTTATCCAAATGACGTTCCTTTGCTGCAGGCTGAAGCTGGTCCACATAGTCTCCTGCAGCTTCTGTCTTCTTCACAGAGGTTTGTTTTACAGAGAACATGGTCAAATCAGAAATAAAACCGGAGCTCCGACTTCAACTACTGTGTGTTTACAGCGCGAGTGTCTCCAACATGGCGGCGCTTCCGGTATTGCGCAATCCGTGAAAGGGGTCTATAGAAAGTTCACCTGGACTTTACATTCATTCTATGTTTGTTCCTCCTTCCTGTTCCTCTAAAACCCTCTCTCTGTCAGTAGATCACTTTAAGTCCAGACTGAAAATGCATCTATTCTCCATGGCCTTCAACCTCAAGTTAGTCCCCGATTGACTCAACTTTGGAAAATTGCAGCAAATATGCAATAGTTGTCTTGGTTTTTATTAGTACGGTATTGTTATTTTACTGCAAATTTGATCATACTTTTATTTTTATTAAACTCAAATGTATTACTTTTATCATATTTTTATCTGTGATGTTGTAATTCTTGTGAAGCACTTTGGTCAGCTGTGGTACTTTTTGAACGTGCTAAATAAATAAACTTTTTTGATTGGATTCATTGGACAAATATAACTGAGTATCATCAGCATAACAATGAAACCTTATCCCATTCTGTTTAATAACTTTTTTATACTTTTTAACTTGAATTGAGCCCAGCCGGTGGAAGCAGACGCTGCTCGTCCTGAGCCTGGTTCTGCTGGAGGTTTCTTCCTGTTCAAATGGAGTTTTTCCTTTCCACTGTCTCCTTTGTGCTCGCTCAGGATGGGAGACTGTGACGAACTGAAGATTCAACACAATCTGCTTCCTTAGATAGAGAAGTTTTAATAATTGGCATTTATAATGTTTGTGAATGTTTCTGTTCAGTGCCGTGAGACGACGGTGCAATATAAATAAAATAAAATTTTACAGATAGGTAAATTTTGTTGTGGTAGTAGCAGAGTCATTCCCAACATATGCTCCAAGAGCTAACACATGACAACATTTTAGTTTAATTTTTTTTAGCATTAAAAGCAGCTTACAATATGCTTTTCTTCAAATAATGGTAAGTTTTAATTATTTTGTTTCTTTTCTCCTAAATTTCCTTTTTCTTCTTGTTTCTTCCTCCTGTCCCTCCATGTGTGTTCAGCCGGCCACATCAGCAGCGATTGGCTCCTGGCTGCCGTCGCCACGGGAACAATGAACGGCGATGTGCAGCGAGCTGACGAAGAGGAGGAGGCGAGAAGGAAGATGGCAGAGGTAAGTTGGAGCTGAAGGAGGGAGGACGACGAGACAACGTGGATCCACAGGTTCGACTGCAGGTTGGTTTTGATTGGCAGGCAGGACCGGCCAATTGAGACGAACTAACGGAGCGGGACGCGGTCACCGGGGCGACCAACAGTGGAACCATCAGAGCTGTCAATCAAGATGGGTTTTGTGCGTTCATCTGTGTTTGTGGACAAATTTTTACCAACGTTGTGAGGACATTTCGCCTGGTCCTCACTTTGGGACAAATCCCCCCCAAGTCTGTTTGAGGGTTCGTGTTAGAATTAGAGTCTCGACGCAGACAGGAGTGTGTTTGTGTGCACGTTGATCTCTGTCAGGACTGACTTTTGGAGCATGGCTTCCTCTCCCATGATGCATTCCTCAGCTCAGTATCCGTTCTCACCTGTCAGTCACTTGTCGGTCAGAACGAAAGCTCGTTATTCAATCTGCGCGAAGACTCTCATTAACTAAGAACTCCTCCCAGCATTATTGAAAACCCGCAGCTGAAACATAAAACCATGTTTGGACCACTTCAGTAAGGACGTCCCCAAAATGTCCTCACTTTTCATAAACGTCCACCGAGATCCCTACGTTAGTATGTACACAAGAACACACACAAATACAATTATTTTGTAAAGCCCAGATAAAAAGTGTGAACATTTTTAATTTTCTGATCCTAACTGTGCCTTACATGGACCCCCAGCTGCAGGAAACTATCTAAGGGTTGCAGCAGAAGCTCCTGAACCAAGGTGAGCCAAGAGTCCCACTCTCTGTGGCTGCCTGATCAGCTAACAAATCAAAGTTTGAAAGAGCTGCAGGCCTTAGTACGAATGACGCAGTGTTATATTATGGTACGTCCAGACCAAACGCGTTTTCAACTGCAGGAGCGTCCAGTTTACATGCAAAGTCAATGGGGGACGCGCCTCCAGGCGCGTCTTGGCGTTGGGCGTCACGTCACGTGCGTGTTGAGCATTTTGGAAGTGGCATTTGAGCGTTTTCCGTGCACGTGAACCCGCGGCAGCCTCCAAAGCACGCCTTGAAAATGTTGATGATTTCGCCGTTCAAACTCGTGAACGCGTGTGTCAACCAATCAGGGAGAGTCGGGGGGAGGAGAGAGGGGGAGTCCGCTATGTGACGCGGAAACGAGGGGACGGGTATTGCGCAACTGTGTGACGTATTGTTTGTGAGACACGGAAATAACCCGCAAAGTCGTGTTCAAGTATGGAGGAGAAATAAAAAGGACCTTGCCTGGCGGAGTGCCAATGAGGAAGTCAGGATATCGGGTAAGTTTTGAATTGTGAACTTTTCACGTTTAGCAAGTTAAGCTCTGCTAGCTCCTCCCCCCGCCGCCGCTCACGTTCCAGTTTGAACACCACTGGGGTCCAGTGCGTCAACCTCGAGGCGTTTCGCGCTTTTTTGCCGTTGAAAAGCCGTTCGGTCTGGATGTACCATAAGACCAGCACTAACGCCTCTTTAGGAAGCAAGTCAACAGTTCAGCTAGAAGATCTGAGCAAGTCCAAAGGAATCTGATCAAACCGTCTCTAAAAATAAAAAGAATACAGGTAGTCCTCGACTTACGACATATATCCGTTCCTACGCGGCGGCGTAAACCGATTTTCGACATAAGTCGGAATATACGTACATACTGCATCACATACATGTCCAGTACTGTATTTTACCAAGCACTTAGCCTATCCTAACACAGTACCCTACATAATTATCAAAAAACATACATTTGGGAGCCATAATGAAGGAAAAAAGGGTCAATGGCCTACCAGGATGCTGTTGACGCTGTTCTCCTCAGTCCATCCGCTGTACCTGTATTCCGTTTTCCGTTTACGAGTAAAACCGCGTTCACCGTACAGTACAGTATTCCTCCGTCGCTGCACCGCATACAGTACAATATTTTCCACCACCGCACCGCGTACAGTATAATATTTTCCACCACCGCACCGCGTACAGTACAATATTTTCCGCCGCTGCTTTACGTTTACGACGTAAAACCGGTCCATCTGCCGTATTCCGCATTCCGTTTATGACGTAAAACCACGTTCACAGTACAGTTTTGTTTGTTTTTTGAATGCCCAGAGGACCAGACTTAGCTTTTTTAGAGAATACAGTGCAGTACAGTATTCCTCCGCCGCTACCTTTACGACGTAAAACCACGTTCACAGCACTAAAGTGCAGTGTATTCCTCCGCCGCTACGTTTACGACGTAAAACCACGTTCACAGCACTACAGTGCAGTGTATTCCTCCGCCGCTACGTTTACGACGTAAAACCGGTCCATCTACCGTATTCCGCATTCCGTTTACGACGTAAAACCGCGTTCACAGTACAGTTTTGTTTGTTTTTTGAATGTCCAGAGGACCAGACTTAGCTTTTTTAGAGAGTACAGTGCAGTACTCCTCGGCCGCAATGTTTACAACGTAAAACTGGTCCATCTGCCGTATTCCGCATTACGTATACGACGTAAAACTGCGTAACTCGGCTTTTCATAGTACATTTTTTTAAATGAGAGATGCGTCGTAACTCGAGACGTCGTAACCCGAGGACTACCCATATTGTTTAAAAAACTCACAAGATCCCATTTACTTTCACATTCTTGGCACCAGAGTCAAAGAAGGGATGTGGAGCCTTAAGCCCCGCCTACTCCCCCCGCGCCCAATCCCGGTGTCACATGATCTTTCTTTTAGGCATGAAATAACTAATTACATCTGAACTAATTAGAAAAATTATTTGAACATCCGCAGCGAGTGAAGAAATGACATCCAACAAGAGCACCGACATCCGTCCCAAGGGGATAAAAATACATTTGTCTCACTCGTTCATACATTTTAAAATCCTTTTTATAGTTTCACCATGTAATAAATAAGACATCGTGGTTTTATTATTTTTTTCATTCAACCTTTATTTATACAGGCTAGCCTCGTTGAGTCACGGGGACTCATTTACAAGAGGGACCTGTCTCACTCACACCAAACAACCATCCACTCTCACACTCACACCTAGGGTCAATTTAGAGTCACCAATCAGCCTAACAAGCATGTTTTTTGGTCTGTGGGAGGAAACCGGAGTACCCGGAGGAAACCCACGCATGCACGGGGAGAACATGCAAACTCCACCCAGAAAGGCCCCGGACCGGGATTTGAACCGGCAACCTTCTCGCTGAGAGGCAGCAGCTCTACCAGTTGTGCCACCGTGCTTACCCAAAATGAAGTTATGCTTTAAATCAAATAAAATTTAAAATCTGGCTACATATTGAGCCGACGAGAATTCTCCACACATGAAATAAAACAAAGAGGCCATGACTCTGGTGAGGAAAGGTGCAGCAGTAAACAACAATACAAACGAAAATACATCCAACCAAGTTCCTTTACAACACATATGTCAAAGTCAAGGCCCACGGGCCAGATCCGGCCCACAAATTAATTATCTATGGCCCCCTGGATGATATTTAATTACTATTAGAAACGGCCCGCAGGTCACAGCCGCCCGCTGGTGTTTTGCACGCACCAACACTACATTCCCCACAATGCAACGGTAGTAGGGGTGGGGCCAATCCGATCCAGAGTCGTGTCTCATGAACCCAGAGTAATAAGACCCGCCTCACATCACATTCAGGAAATCCATTTCATAGTTTGCAGCCAGCTACAACGTGCGGACTGAGTGAGTAGCACTTTAGCTAACAGCTAGCCAACTTTTCATCGTAACATGTCCGTTGTGTGGAAGTATTTTACACTAAACACCACAAGACAGCAACGTGCAATGTCTGCAGAGCCATAGCGCCACATTAAACCACGGTCAAGTTAGTTTTACGTTGGACATTCGAGCTCTGGGGCTTCAGCGGGACGCCACTCTCGCTGAACCGAAACAGGGAGACCGACCGCGGCCAGCTGCGTCCAGTCCGACCCGCTGTCTGACCGTCTCGTAGGAGGGACAGGCGGAGAGTGGCTGACCGAAATCAGAGCGCCAGCCCCGGATTGAACAAGAAAAACACACCGCTGAAGCCACGGAGCTCAAATGTTCACCGAGAAGTTGTTAAACTTCATCATAATTAATGACCAACAGCTGTCAGCTGTAGAAAATGAAGGATTTCACAGCTTGATACTTGCAGACAACAGTAAACAATCATAAAAAAGCATTTTAATAAAAAATCATAGGAAAACTTTATTTAAAAAAACATAAACAGCTACATTATAAAACAATGTAAAATACTAAAAGCAGGAACATGTCTGTGTTGATTTATGCCAAGGACTTAGCAGATGTAAAGCTATTTAATATTTTATTTACCGTAATTCATTCATTTAAGAGACGATATAAAACTAATTCATCAAAAAGAAAACACTGAATAAAAAGAGTGCAGAAAGAAGAAAAAAAAAACATATCACCCCCTTATAATAAACATTGAACCAGTCCGGCCCTTGGCTTGTAGCAAATTTGTTTTTTTTTGGCCCTCGGTGTATTAGACTTTGACACCCCTGCTTTACAAGGTGGAAGAGTTGAGCTGACAAGAACATTCAAAAGACTTTGATCTGTATTGTCTGGACCACTTTGATCTTTTAGGCATGGATAAAAGATCCTGTCATTTATATGGAGGGGGCGTGGCTTCAAACTTGACAACACCAGTACCATTCAGGCTTCAACTTCTGGGTTCCTGCAATATTTCTAGTATTTTTTTATGTTTTTATTATTTGGGCTTGTTTGTTTTAATTATCTGTTGGCTCATAAAAAATAATTAAAAAAAAATAAGTGAATGTTTAAATTCATCCACACAACATTTTACGAACACATAATTCTTATATTTCAGTTTTAAATAAAATCTCTTCTTCCGCACTTTCAGGCCGACCCCGCTCTGTTGTTGACAATTTTATATCTTATAAACTAGTTTGTAAATACAGTTTTATGGTAAAATGCTAATTGTGGAATGTTTCATCTGCTCACCATAAACGAACCGGAGAGAAGAAACAGCTTTTTGTTTTTCTGTTACGACACATTTCCACGGCAGGAGGTGAGAAGTTTTCGTCCTGAGTTTGTTTTTCTGCACCAACCTGTGGGAGCTGAGGTCTCAGGTTCCTCTGCTGAATCGTTTCCAGGAACAGTTGGTGATTTTATCTGGCTTCAGACCTTCATGTCCAACTACGACTTCTCCTCACCACGTCTGCACAACTCTGAGTGGACCTGGACGTGAAAAGGTCCAGTTTTTGGTTCAAATTCAGTTTTTCTCTTAACAAGTCGAACACACGAGCTCAGAAAACCTCACGTAGTCCAAAACAAACTGAACCAAATATATTTTGGATTCATGCAGGTTGAATAAAAAAAATAAGTAAAATCTGCTTTTAAAGTCATCTTTTAATGGGTATTTGACATATACTGTAGTTGGTCAGATTTCCTGAAAATTCCTTAAAAATCTAAATTTTTTAGCGTTAAAATGAAAGCATTTGAGGTTTTGTTAAAGTCGTGTCGACGTTAAACCATAAAATTAAAAAAGTTATCGTTTATTTCCAATAAATTAGTTTTCAAAGGGATAAAGAGCTGAAATGTGGTCACTCGGAGACGAAACAACCACCACGAGACGCTTCACACAACCACCACAAACCTCTGAAGTCACAAAACAGAAACGTCACACACACCCACACACACACACACACACACACACACACACACACACACAGAAGGTAATTAGCGTCTTGTTTTTCGCTCATTAAAGAAATGAACCAATCAAATCAATGTGCACGGCTCGTGGCCTCGTTAAGAGGCGACGGTTTGAATCATCAGAAGCGAACGCGCAGAAACAGAATCACTGGAGGTCAAAGGTCATCTTTGTTTTTTCTGCAACAAACCAACCAAAGAAAAGCACCTAAACTTTTTTTTAACAACTTTCATCTGATACAGTGAAAAGTTCAAGACGATTTGGAGAATTTTCGTTTTTTTTTGTTTAAACAAAAACATCATCGCTTTGCAACCTAGATGTTTTTTTTTTTTAGAGCATGTTCTTTTATTTGTTCTTCTCGATTTGTATGTTTCTTTTTATGGTCGTCTTTGTCGTCATCACTCTGTTAAAATTCAGGTAAACGAGCCCCCGAGTCTCAGTGGGACTAACCTGTATAAATAAAGGTTGAATGAGTGAAAAACAAACTGAAAGGCTTTCAGAGTGTCGACCTTTTAAACTATTTTAAGAATAAATGTTTACAGTTATAGTAATTGTTAATAATAAATATGAATAATATTAATAGTAATTATAATTTCATTTAGACCAGGGTCTTCAACCTGTGGCTCCAGGGCCGCCTGCAGCTCTTTGGAGCTTTGACCAAATCTACCACGAAACACAATTTCATATATACTGTATATACAGGTAGTCCCCGACTTACGAACGAGTTCCGTTCCTACGCCCGTTTGTAACACGAAAATCGCCGTAAGTCGAAAATACGTCCAAACGGCACCTCATACATGCACCTCATACATCCAAAGGGCACCTCATACATCCAAGCACCTCATACATCCAAGCACCTCATACGTACAGTACTGTATTTTTACCAAGCACTTAGCCTATCCTACCACAGTACCCTACATAATTGTCAAAAACACATACATTTAGGAGCCATAATGAAGTGAAAAAAAGAGTTAATTTCTTACTGGGAGCTGGTCATTTCTTCCTCCGTCTATTAGCATGTTAGCTCGTGCACGTCCGAGCTCTGCTGCTTGCTTCACGAGGTCCACAGCGTTTACAGCAACGTCTGTTAGCATGTTAGCTCGTTGCTCAGCTGTCCTCCTGTATTTCCACGCACGGTCCAGAGGTCTGCCTGCTCTGCAAGTTTCCACTGAGCGCGTCAGTGGAAACCCCCTCCTGTAAGTTTCAAGCTCCCCTAAGTTTCATTTCCAGCTCCCCCTTCCCTCCTGTAAGTTTCAAGCTCCCCTAAGTTTCGTTTCTGCTGCTTTTCAATGGGAGCGTGTTCGTAAAGTCGAATCGTCGCAAGTCTAGACCGCTGTAAAGGCCCAGATACACTGAAGCAGACTCCGTATACGCGCGTATACGCGGGTATACGGAGCGTACGTTTTCGCTTCTATACTTTCAGAAACTATCAGCTTTCAAACGCTCGCGTTCTCCTTGTTGTAATATGAGCAGCTGAGCACGGAGGGGACTCAACTGAGCTCGCTGATTGGTCACTTGCTGACACGCCTACTGAAATGATTGACAGATTTCAGTCAGCTCAAAGTGAAACCTCGAGAATGCATCATGAGCAGCTCGCTCAGACTTCTGCGGTGTTCTGATACGGTCTTTCTACTATATATGTTATAAAAAGTTCTCTCAGAAATAAAAATAATAACAGGGAGTGCTTTTCCTGCAGCACACAGCCCACCAGGGAATATTAAAACATCGCGCACCCAGGTAGGACCTGAATTCATTCATTTCATTCATCGAGTGAACGGAGGAAGAAGCGGTTACTTGACTTTAGGCAAAAAAACAAAAGAAAAGGCCCGATCAGCGATAAAGAAGGGGAATTTATTTCATTTGTGTAACATACAAAACAGTCCGGCGCCGGGGAAGTTTAGGTCAGACACCGCGCATCGCGTATGCGCATCGCGTATGCGTAGTAAAAAAATACTTTTGCGCGTACATGCCCTGAGGGGCTACGCGGGGCTACGCTTTTGCCACAGCGTACGTACGCTGCGTATAGGCGTATCGTGAGGACGCTCGAGTGTATCTCGCCCATTAGTCAAGGACTACCTGTATATATACAGTACTGTACACACACAGGAAGTCCTCGGGTTACTACAGCCTTGACTTATGACATTTTGCGGTTACGAACGCCCTCCCATTGAAAAGCATTGTTCGAGTTACGCGGTTTATGCGCCTTTACACCAAAAAATACGGTACCGAAACTTGGCGAAAGGACAGTGGAAATTTACAGGAGGTTTACAGGAGGGAGGGGGGAGAGTAGCTTGATGCAGTCAGTGGAAAATTACTACAAGAGACCTCATTGTTTGGACAGGCAGACCGGAGCAGAGGAGGTTAGGATGGCGGTTTTATGTCGTAAACAAAAGGTGCGGACCTTAAGGCCGAGATACAGTGAAGCAGACTCCGTATACGCGCGTATATGCCCGTATACGCGCGTATACGGAGCCTCTGCTACAGCCCGGCTGATGTTCTCGCGTAGATTCTCGTGTTTTCGCTCCAAATTCTACGTCATTTCCTCCGTACCGTCACTTCCGATCGTCACTTCCGCTAGTTTTTCGCTCCACGGAGAGGACTCAACTGAGCTCGCTGATTGGTCACTTTGACACGCCTACTGAAATGATTGACAGATTTCAGTCAGCTCAAAGTGAAACCTATCGTGAGCAGCTCGCTCAGACTTCTGCGGTGTTCTGATACGGTCTTTCTACTATATATGTTATAAAAAGTTCTCTCAGAAATAAAAATAATAACAGGGAGTGCTTTTCCTGCAGCCCACAGCCCACCAGGGAATATATAAAACATCGCGCACCCAGGTAGGACCTGAATTCATTCATTTCATTCATCGAGTGAACGGAGGAAGAAGCGGTTACTTGACTTTAGGCAAAAAAACAAAAGAAAAGGCCCGATCAGCGATAAAAAAGAGGAATTTATTTCATTTGTGTAACATACAAAACAGTCCGGAGCCGGGGAAGTTTAGGTCAGACACCGCGCATCGCGTATGCGAATCGCGTATGCGTAGTAAAAAAATACCTTTGCGCGTACTTGCCCTGAGGGGCTACGCGGGGCTACGCTGCGTACGGGGCATACGTACGCTGCGTATTGGCGTATCGTGAGGACGCGCGAGTGTATCTCGCCCTTTACAGTAGGATGGACGGGTGGATGGTGTCGGCAGAAACAGCGGAGCTGGACCGGAGGAGCAAGAGCTAACATGCTAACAGACCTTGCTGTAAATGCTGTGGACCTCGTGAAGCAGCAGGAAGCTGCAGAGCTCGGAGGTGCCACGAGCTAACATGCTAACAGACGGAGGAAGAATTCACCAGCATATCTCGCGGTTCCTTACAAACGTGTAAAAGTAGTAAAAGTACACAGTTTAGTTGGATGACTGTGAACCAGATTTACCCAACACTCAGAGCTGGTCCCTGAACACACCACACTCAGAACTATGTATTCAGGACTAAACTGGTGACCAGTTAGCGCAGGGTCACCGGCGGACCTGTTGGTAATTTACCGCCGCCGTTTCCCGTCCCGGCGTGTTCTTCAGCTGAACGACTCCTCACGTCACGCTTCAGACGCCAGGAAGAGCTCACGACGGTGAGATGGATTGAAAAACGCTTCAAACCCAACGAGGTCTTTGCTTCTGAAAAGACGAACAGGAGCTGAAATCTGGGCCAAACTGATCAGCGTTGAAAAGTACCAGAACTTTGGATCATGGATGGACATCAAGTCTCTGCTGGGCTCTCTGAGGTCCGCTTGAGGTTCTGGACTCGCTGGTTCTGTTCTTTTGGACCCGTTCTGTTGTAGATCAGCTGCTGTGTTTGGACCATGGTCCTGTTGGGCAGACGGACTCATTTGGCTCCAGAACCTTTTGGTCCCCAGAGGAGTTCTGGTCCACTCAGTGACTGACAGGAGCCCAAACCATCAGCCTCCACCACCATGCTGACAGCTGCAGTGCATTCTGGGTAAAGCCCTGTCTTCTGGTCTGGTTTTGTCCCAGAAGCCTCGTTTATTTAGCTGAAGCGCGGTAGTTTAGTGGTTAGCACTGCTGCCTCACAGCAAGAAGGTCCTGGGTTTGATCTCCGGTTTTGGACCTGGAGTTCTTCTGTGTGGAGTCTACTGGTGTTTGTGTGATCTCAGTGAGGTAACAACATTTAACGTTTTCCAAACCTAAAGCTGCCATCGATCAGGACTGGGGCTGTTGGACATCCAACATGGATGTGTGGACAACGTGTGGGCAACGTGTGGACAACGTGTGGACAACGTGTGGACAACGTGTGGACAACGTGTGGGCAACGTGTGGGCAACGTGTGGACAACGTGTGGGCAACGTGTGGGCAACGTGTGGACAACGTGTGGACAACGTGTGGGCAACGTGTGGACAACGTGTGGACAACGTGTGGACAACGTGTGGACAACGTGTGGACAACGTGTGGACAACGTGTGGACAACGTGTGGGCAACGTGTGGACAACGTGTGGGCAACGTGTGGGCAACGTGTGGACAACGTGTGGACAACGTGTGGACAACGTGTGGACAACGTGTGGGCAACGTGTGGACAACGTGTGGACAACGTGTGGGCAACGTGTGGACAACGTGTGGACAACGTGTGGGCAACGTGTGGACAACGTGTGGGCAACGTGTGGGCAACGTGTGGACAACGTGTGGACAACGTGTGGACAACGTGTGGACAACGTGTGGACAACGTGTGGACAACGTGTGGGCAACGTGTGGACAACGTGTGGACAACGTGTGGGCAACGTGTGGACAACGTGTGGACAACGTGTGGACAACGTGTGGACAACGTGTGGACAACGTGTGGACAACGTGTGGACAGTCTTGTCCTTTGAGCTCAGAGGTTTCTTGAGAATGAAACGTCTTCCCGAAGTTCAAAGCCGTCTGTAAAACCTTACGACTTTATTTTTTCAGACTGGTCTTTACTTCTACAAGATTTTTTTATTGAGTCGTTTTACAAGACGTTGATGATTAACCGAACTACAAGATGTTCCTCCAGCTGTTTCCATTCAAACCTCTCACCTTCACTGAGGGACGTCAGGCTCTAAACCGCCTCATCGTTTCCACTTAATTCAGCTTTTTTACACATCGTTGTCCACGAAGACACTGAGCCGCAGGTTCAAGGTTCTTCTCCTGAGTTCATCTTCTCCTGAGTTCATCTTCTCCTGACTTCATTCATCTTCTCTCTGAATTCATCTTCTGTCTGAATTCATCTTCTCTCTGAATTCATCTTCTGTCTGAATTCATCTTCTCCTGAATTCATTCATCTTCTCCTGAATTCATCTTCTCCTGAATTCATTCATCTTCTCTCTGAATTCATCTTCTCCTGAATTCATCTTCTGTCTGAATTCATCTTCTCTCTGAATTCATCTTCTCCTGAATTCATTCATCTTCTCTCTGAATTCATCTTCTCCTGAATTCATCTTCTGTCTGAATTCATCTTCTCTCTGAATTCATCTTCTCTCTGAATTCATCTTCTGTCTGAATTCATCTTCTCTCTGAATTCATCTTCTGTCTGAATTCATCTTCTCCTGAATTCATTCATCTTCTCCTGAATTCATCTTCTCCTGAATTCATTCATCTTCTCCTGAATTCATCTTCTCCTGAATTCATTCATCTTCTCTCTGAATTCATCTTCTCCTGAATTCATCTTCTCCTGCCTTCATTCATCTTCTCTCTGAATTCGTCTTCTCCTGAATTCATTCATCTTCTCTCTGAATTCATCTTCTCCTGAATTCATTTAACCCACGATCGTTTGCAACAACTCGGCTCGGAGCTCCTGCGATTAAAAACCAGACAACGATTTGTTTACGGTGTAAACAACGTCGCCATGAGACGGAGACGGCACGTTTGTTCCCGTGTTCCGTGTAATTGCTGTGATTTCTGCAGCTCCTGCGTGTCGTTGGAACAGGAAACATCTGGAAACATCTGTCAGAGCGGCTTCTGTCTGCAACACGAGCTCCTGCGGTGTGTGTGTGTGAGGACGGTTGTGCTAATGACACACACACGCAGTGGCAGATGGGAGCGTGTCGGAGTCCCTCGGCTCCTGTCACCGGAGCCTCAGCTCACCTGCTGCCGCCTGCGTGCTACATGCTAACGACATGCTAACGACACATGGCCTTCCCTCTGACTCGGTTCTGTTTGTGCCTGGATCTACCGTACGGTTCAGAGGAAAGGTCATGTTCTTGTTTTTAAAAGCTTTTCCTGAAAACTACCAAAGGCGTCGAGAAACGATCAAAGCTGCGTCAGAACGCCTCGTTTTTATTTTATTTTATTTACATTTTCTTTTTGTTTCTGAGCAGAACTCTCGCCCACCCGGTGCCTAACAAAACACGGAAGCGAGATTTAATTCACAGATTTCTGACAGCGACAAACATCAGCGGTAGAAGAAACGCCGAAGCTCAAAGTCTCTGCAGCGCAAACGTCAAGAAGTCTTTTCATGCTCGGCTCTTTTCTTCCTGCAGGTTTTTAAGTTTCAACAAAAAACAGCCGAAAATATCCCAGGAAGCGCCGAGGTTCGGCTGATCAGAGGCAAGATGGCCGCCGCGGCTAACCGGCCTTTAAAAACAGCCGAAACAAGAAGAGGTCGATTTACAGACGGACAAACGGAGCAGCTGAAAACCAGGCGGCGGGCGATTCTTTCAAGAACTGCTGGTTTTGGTTCTGGGTCGGGATCGGGTCAGGTCCCGGTTCTGGTCCTGAAGAGACCTGATCCAGGATCTGGGTCGGCCTCAGGATCGGGTCAGGTCCCGGTTCTGGTCCTGAAGAGACATGATCCAGGATCAGTCCAACTGTCCCTTGGTGGCTTGTCTTCGGAGGAGCGGGTCCAAACCCGGCAGGTGGGTCGGTTCTGGTTCAGGGGTCCAGGGCATTAATGATCCTCCTCACCTGCAGAGGGGGCGGAGCCTGATCAGGTACAGGTGTTCTGACGAGCGTCTATCTGTTGACGAGGCAAGCGTTCAAGAAGAGAACCGGAACAAAGCCCAAAAAAGTTCTGAGAGGCCAGCGCGGGTCAGCACCTGTCCAGGTAACCCTGCCTGGAGACGAAGGCGCTGGTCAGAACACGCTGCAGCTGGTTCTGGTTCTGGTCCAGTTCTGATAAAGATCAGACAACTTCCATTCAGGCGGAGAACAAAAACCACCGTCCGGCTCTGAAACGGACCCGAACCAGAACCGGGACCTCCTCGGACAGAATTTCAGTCTTTAAATGTTTTAAATCACTTTTAATATTTTAAACAATTTTGCTGCTGCGTTCTAATGTTTCAGAAATTTTAAATCTTAAATTTAAAAAATTTAAAATTTACATTTTTTTAAAGAAACTTTTTGTTTTGTTCCGTTTAGATTTAAGAAACTTTTATCCAGACTTTGATTTAAAAGTTTATCGTTTTAGTTTGTGCCTCAGAATTATTTTAACAATAATAAATTATTTTTAATTTGATTCTTGTGCAGCTGCTTGGATCAAATTTATTAATAATTTTTTTTTAAATTAGGTTTTAATTTCTGATGCTTTAGATGCTTTAAGAGTTTTAAACTGTTTTACTCTTATTTTGAAAGTTTGAGCTTTTAGGAAGAGTTTGTGTTTTTTTGTGTAATTTTAAAATGTTTGTTGTGTTTTTAATGAATTTTATTTTTTAATTGTTGTGTTTTTAATTAATTTAATTTTAGTTGTAAAAACGGAGCGTCCTCTCGTCGTCTCAGGGAATTCTGGGAATGATGGCAGCCATTGTTGGCGGCGGCGTGTGATTGGTGGAGCACGTCCACCGCTGACAGCCGGGACAAAGGCCGGGGGGTGGGGGTGTCATGGCTGACCGAGTAGAACTAATCCACCCCTTCCTCACCCCCAGACTCACCCGTCTTCAGAACCCCCCCGACCCGCCTGCTGGGCAGAACCGGGTCACAAAGGAGAAGAAACTGAACTCAGACTCCAAAAAAAAAAGGAAAGTTTCACTTTAAACGTTTTGTTGTTTTTATTTATTTTGGGGGAAAAGTTTTCTTTAAACTGTTCACAGATTTAAGTTTTTTTTTTTTTAAAGTTAACTTAGTAAAGAATCTAAGCACTTTTGTCAAAGTTTAAAGACTCATGAAGTTTTACATTTATTAAAGAAAAATATTGAACAAGTTTAGAATAAATTATAATTTCAATTTTAAATATTTTTGAGTGCACTTGTAATTTAAAAAGCTTTTTTTATATTTTTTATACTATACAGTTAACACATATAATGTTTTGTATCAAGTGTTGTTGTTCAAACCAACAAAATTAGTAAAAAAATAAAAAACTGCAATAAATTTTACTGCACAAATTTTGTTAAAATTAATTTCAAATCTATCATTTTTAAAATCCTGCAGCTTCACTAGAAATGTCTCATTTAAATTATATCTAGCTTTATTTTTTTAACAAATGTTCAAGTTAAATGTCTCCAAATAAACAGTTTTATTCAAGTTATGAAAATTATTAAAAAATTTAACTTAAATTGATAAATCTTTGCGTTGGTATGTTTGAATTCTTGTGAATTCTTCTTCTTTGAACATTATTATTGATATTGTTTATCTTATTTATTTATATATTGTTCTTAACATTTAGGAACTTTTGTGTGAATCTTTTTATCTGTTGCTGCTGTTACACTTGAATTTCCCTCCGTTGGACAATAAAATCTGTTTCTATTCAAATACTGTATTTTCATTTAAATGTCTAAAAACTTGAATTAACTGTTCAAAAAAAGTAATTAAAAACCAAGACTTTTAGATAAAATCAAAGTTTCAGCTGTAGTTCATGGACTTCCACTTTTGATCCATTTAATTAATAAAATAAAGTAAAATCAAAGGATTAAGACTTTAAATCAGACATAATAATGGAGTTTTAAGAAACGTTCGCTGCGTGTTCTCGAGCTGAAATGAAAAATGTAAAATCGTCCGTTTGGGTCACGGTTCCCTCGGAGCTTGAAGAGGGAACATCGTGCACTTAAAGAAAATTAAACTCGTCTGAAAGTTGATCCTTAAATCTGGGACGTGATTAATAAGCTCGGCGTCAGACCGCTGAGCCGCCGCGCCGCGAGCTCGGGCCTCAAACCACCGATGGAGTGATAGAATCCATCGGTTGGATCTCATCGACGTCTCGACTTGTTTTGAAGTCGTCTGGTTTTGACCTCGTAGTTCCAGAAATAAGGCGCCGGCCTGCACACGCTCAGTGTCGGGTGTCACTCTGAATCAAACCTGACCTTTGACCTTTACACCACACCCCTCCTATCAGAGAGCAGAGAGACTGGAGAAAAGTTTTATCTGTTCACGAGTTTTAAAACAAGTCGCAGCTCCGTGTGGATGAAACCAGTCCCAGTTTGTTTCTGTCTGAACTGATGGTTTTGAACTGGACTGATGGTTTTGAACTGGACTGATGGTTTTGAACTGGACTGATGGTTTTGAACTGGACTGATGGTTTTGAACTGGACTGATGGTTTTGAACTGGACTGATGGTTTTGAACTGGACTGATGGTTTTGAACTGGACTGATGGTTTTGAACTGGACTGATGGTTTTGAACTGGACTGATGGTTTTGAACTGGACTGATGGTTTTGAACTGGACTGATGGTTTTGAACTGGACTGATGGTTTTGAACTGGGCTGATGGTTTTGAACTGGACTGATGGTTTTGAACTGGACTGATGGTTTTGAACTGGGCTGATGGTTTTGAACTGGACTGATGGTTTTGAACTGGACTGATGGTTTTGAACTGGACTGATGGTTTTGAACTGGACTGATGGTTTTGAACTGGACTGATGGTTTTGAACTGGACTGATGGTTTTGAACTGGACTGATGGTTTTGAACTGGACTGATGGTTTTGAACTGGACTGATGGTTTTGAACTGGACTGATGGTTTTGAACTGGACTGATGGTTTTGAACTGGACTGATGGTTTTGAACTGGGCTGATGGTTTTGAACTGGACTGATGGTTTTGAACTGGACTGATGGTTTTGAACTGGACTGATGGTTTTGAACTGGACTGATGGTTTTGAACTGGACTGATGGTTTTGAACTGGACTGATGGTTTTGAACTGGGCTGATGGTTTTGAACTGGACTGATGGTTTTGAACTGGACTGATGGTTTTGAACTGGACTGATGGTTTTGAACTGGACTGATGGTTTTGAACTGGACTGATGGTTTTGAACTGGACTGATGGTTTTGAACTGGACTGATGGTTTTGAACTGGACTGATGGTTTTGAACTGGACTGATGGTTTTGAACTGGACTGATGGTTTTGAACTGGACTGATGGTTTTGAACTGGACTGATGGTTTTGAACTGGACTGATGGTTTTGAACTGGACTGATGGTTTTGAACTGGACTGATGGTTTTGAACTGGACTGATGGTTTTGAACTGGACTGATGGTTTTGAACTGGACTGATGGTTTTGAACTGGACTGATGGTTTTGAACTGGACTGATGGTTTTGAACTGGGCTGATGGTTTTGAACTGGACTGATGGTTTTGAACTGGACTGATGGTTTTGAACTGGGCTGATGGTTTTGAACTGGGCTGATGGTTTTGAACTGGACTGATGGTTTTGAACTGGACTGATGGTTTTGAACTGGACTGATGGTTTTGAACTGGACTGATGGTTTTGAACTGGACTGATGGTTTTGAACTGGACTGATGGTTTTGAACTGGGCTGATGGTTTTGAACTGGACTGATGGTTTTGAACTGGGCTGATGGTTTTGAACTGGACTGATGGTTTTGAACTGGACTGATGGTTTTGAACTGGACTGATGGTTTTGAACTGGACTGATGGTTTTGAACTGGACTGATGGTTTTGAACTGGACTGATGGTTTTGAACTGGACTGATGGTTTTGAACTGGACTGATGGTTTTGAACTGGACTGATGGTTTTGAACTGGACTGATGGTTTTGAACTGGACTGATGGTTTTGAACTGGACTGATGGTTTTGAACTGGACTGATGGTTTTGAACTGGACTGATGGTTTTGAACTGGACTGATGGTTTTGAACTGGACTGATGGTTTTGAACTGGACTGATGGTTTTGAACTGGACTGATGGTTTTGAACTGGACTGATGGTTTTGAACTGGACTGATGGTTTTGAACTGGACTGATGGTTTTGAACTGGACTGATGGTTTTGAACTGGACTGATGGTTTTGAACTGGACTGATGGTTTTGAACTGGACTGATGGTTTTGAACTGGGCTGATGGTTTTGAACTGGACTGATGGTTTTGAACTGGACTGATGGTTTTGAACTGGACTGATGGTTTTGAACTGGACTGATGGTTTTGAACTGGACTGATGGTTTTGAACTGGACTGATGGTTTTGAACTGGACTGATGGTTTTGAACTGGACTGATGGTTTTGAACTGGACTGATGGTTTTGAACTGGACTGATGGTTTTGAACTGGACTGATGGTTTTGAACTGGACTGATGGTTTTGAACTGGGCTGATGGTTTTGAACTGGGCTGATGGTTTTGAACTGGACTGATGGTTTTGAACTGGACTGATGGTTTTGAACTGGACTGATGGTTTTGAACTGGACTGATGGTTTTGAACTGGACTGATGGTTTTGAACTGGACTGATGGTTTTGAACTGGACTGATGGTTTTGAACTGGACTGATGGTTTTGAACTGGACTGATGGTTTTGAACTGGACTGATGGTTTTGAACTGGACTGATGGTTTTGAACTGGACTGATGGTTTTGAACTGGACTGATGGTTTTGAACTGGACTGATGGTTTTGAACTGGACTGATGGTTTTGAACTGGACTGATGGTTTTGAACTGGACTGATGGTTTTGAACTGGACTGATGGTTTTGAACTGGACTGATGGTTTTGAACTGGACTGATGGTTTTGAACTGGACTGATGGTTTTGAACTGGACTGATGGTTTTGAACTGAGTGATGGTTTTGAACTGGACTGATGGTTTTGAACTGGACTGATGGTTTTGAACTGGGCTGATGGTTTTGAACTGGACTGATGGTTTTGAACTGGACTGATGGTTTTGAACTGGACTGATGGTTTTGAACTGGACTGATGGTTTTGAACTGGACTGATGGTTTTGAACTGGACTGATGGTTTTGAACTGGACTGATGGTTTTGAACTGGACTGATGGTTTTGAACTGGACTGATGGTTTTGAACTGGACTGATGGTTTTGAACTGGGCTGATGGTTTTGAACTGGACTGATGGTTTTGAACTGGACTGATGGTTTTGAACTGGACTGATGGTTTTGAACTGGACTGATGGTTTTGAACTGGACTGATGGTTTTGAACTGGACTGATGGTTTTGAACTGGGCTGATGGTTTTGAACTGGACTGATGGTTTTGAACTGGACTGATGGTTTTGAACTGGGCTGATGGTTTTGAACTGGACTGATGGTTTTGAACTGGACTGATGGTTTTGAACTGGGCTGATGGTTTTGAACTGGACTGATGGTTTTGAACTGGACTGATGGTTTTGAACTGGACTGATGGTTTTGAACTGGACTGATGGTTTTGAACTGGACTGATGGTTTTGAACTGGACTGATGGTTTTGAACTGGACTGATG